>JADRCD010222702.1:17500-22040 GCA_019843815.1 Montemys delectorum
TTAGAAAACAGTGAGCAAATACTTTCTAATCTGTCAAGGCAGCAAATGTACAAGAGATTCCACATGCCTTTTTAATTTTCATTAAATCTTTTCATACTTGATTTCTCATGCATTTCACTATCTGTGCTATAATGGGATTCTTCCTAGAAGAAATAACTTATTTTTTTTCCCAGTCTTTCAGGCTTGTTTCAATCAACAAACTGTTCAGGCTCTTCATCGGTGCTTAGGGTTGATCTGGGCTGAACCATGAGTGTAAAGTGAGCTACATCAACAGCTGGACCTGAAAACTTTCTGAACTACCACATGCTCTATCTCCATGGGAGATGCTTCATCTTGGAAGGCCCTTTAACTTTTTTACCAAAAATGATTTCTAAAATTGTGTCTGTGTGTACTTAAACCATGTTTATGGTGGTGCTTGAGTAGAACAGAAAAAGGACATTGGATGCCAGATGCTGGAGTTATAAGTGGCTATAACCTGCCAACATGGGCACTGAACTCAGTGCTTTTGGGTGAATAGTAATCACTTTTAATCACTGAATCATCTTTCCAGGCTTTCTTCAACCTTCTTTAAAATGAAATTTTGTTGGCCAAGGTAGCAAGTTCCATACATGCTCCTGCTTCTAACCACAGGTAAAAGCAGGAGTCAATTAGACCACAAGTCAATCAAGGACAAATAACTTATGCTGAGAAAATTTTACAGAAAGCTTCTCTTTTTTTAATTCTCAAAAAATTTATATTGGCTAAGTATTATTGTTCAAAGTTTGGAAATGAGAAAAGTGAATATTAGTGAGTTACTAGTCATTAGTCATTTCAGGGAATCCAGAGAAGAGTACATACACACACACACACACACACACACACACACACTCACAGTGTATAGACACAAAGACAAATAGACATTTATGCACACATATGGGGTAATGGGGTATACACAGACAGACAGACATTTACACAAACACACACACACACACACACACACACACACACACACATCCAGCCCAGGCCTCTATATCTAGCAAAACTCTCAATTACTATAGATGGAGAAACCAAAGTATTCCATGACAAAACCAAATTTACACAATATATCTCAACAAATCCAGCCCTTCAAAGAATAATAAATGGAAAACTTCAACACAAGGAGGGAAACTACATCCTAGAAAAAGCAAGAAAGTAATCTTCCAACAAAATTAAAAGAAGATAGCCACATGAACAGAATTCCAACTCTGATAACAAAAATAACAGGAAGCAACAATTACCTTTCCTTAATATCAATTAATATCAATGGACTCAATTCGCCAATAAAAAGACATAAACTATCAGATGGGTACATAAAGAAGACTCAACATTTTGTTGGATATAGGAAACCTACCTCAGTGACAAAGACAGACACTACCTCAGAATAAAAGGATGGAAAACAATTTTCCAAGCCAATAGTCCCAAGAAAAAAGCTGGAGTAGCCATTCTACAATTGAATAAAATCGACTTTTGCCCTAAAGTGGTCACAAATCAGGCCTCAACAGATACAAGAAGATTAAAATAATTCCTTGCATCCTATCAGATCACCATGGTCTATAAGGCTGCTCCTCAATAACAACATAAACAGTAGAATGCCCACATACACGTGGAAGCTTAACAACACTCTACTCAATGATAACTTGGTCAAGGAAGAAGCAAAGAAAGAAATTAAAGACTTTCTAGAATTTAATGAAAATGAAGCCACAACATACTCAAACTTATGGGACACAATGAAAGCAGTTCTAAGAGGAAAACGCATAGATCTGAGTGCCTCTAAAAAGAAACTGGAGAGAGCATACACCAGCAATTTGACAGCACATCTGAAAGCTCTAGAACAAAAAGAAGCAAATTCACCCAAGAGGAGTCCAAGGCATGAAATAATCAAACTCAGGGCTGAAATCAACCAAATAGAAACAAAAAAGAACTATACAAAGAATCAACCAAACCAGGAGCTGGTTCTTTGAGAAAATCAACAAAATAGATAAACCCTTAGCCAGACTAACTAGATGGCACAGAGATATTATCCTAATTAACACGATCAGAAATGAAAAGAGAGATATAACAACAGACACTGAGGAAATCCAAAAAATCATGAGAGCCTACTACAAAAGCCTATACTCAACAAAATTGGAAAACCCGGATGAAATGGACAATTTTCTAGATGGATACCAGGTACCAAAGTTAAATCAAGATCAAATAAATGGTCTAAACAGTCCCATATCTGCTAATGACATAGAAACAGTCATTAGTAGTCTCCCAAACAACAACAACAAAAAAAAGCCCAGGAACAGATGGGTTTAGTGTTTTATCAGACTTTCAAAGAAGACCTAATACCAACACTCCTCAAATTATTCCACAAAGTAGAAACAAAATGTACTCTACCCAATTCGTTCTATGAAGCCACAATTACTCTGATACCTAATCCACACAAAGACCTAACAAAGAAAGAAAACTTCAGACCAATTTCCCTTATGAATATTGATGCAAAAATACTCAGTAAAATTCTTCCAAATCAAATCCAAGAACACATCAAATGGTCATCTATCATGATCAAGTAGGCTTCATCCCAGGGATGCAGGGATGGTTCAGTATACAGAAATCCACCAACATAATTCACTACATAAACAAACTCAAAGAAAAAAACCATATGATCATCTCATTAGATGCTGAGAAAGCATTTGACAAAATCCAACATCCCTTCATGATAAAAAGTCTTGGAAAGATCAGGAATTCAAGGCCCATACTTAAACACAGTAAAAGAAATATACAGCAAGCTAGTAGCCAACATCAAACTAAATGGAGAGAAACTTGAAGCAATCCCACTAAAATCAGGGACTAGACAAGGCTTCCTACTCTCTCCCTACCTATTCAATATTGTACTTGAAGTCCTAGCCAGAGTAACAAAAGGAGATCAAAGGGATACGAATTGGAAAGGAAGAAGTCGGATTATCACTATTTGCTGATGGTATGATAGTATACTTAAGTGACCCCAAAAATTCTGCCAGAGAGCTCCTAAACCTGATAAACAACTTCAGCAAAGTAGCTGGATATAAAATTAACTCAAGCAAATCAGTGGCCTTCCTCTACACAAAGGATAAACAGGTTGAGAAAGAAATTAGGGAAACAATACCCTTCACAATAGTCACAAATAATATAAAATACCTTGAGGTGACTCTAACTAAGCAAGTAAAAGATCTCTTTAACAGGAACTTCAAGTCTCTGAAGAAGGAAATTGAAGAAGCTCTCAGAAGATGGAAAGATCTCCCCTGCTTATGGATTGGCAGGATTAATATAGTAAAAATGGCCATCTTGCCGAAAGCAATCTACAGATTCAATGCAATCCCCATCAAAATTTCAACTCAATTCTTCACAGACTTAGAAAGAGCAATTTGCAAATTCATCTGGAATGACAAAAGACCCAGGATAGCCAAAACTATTCTCAACAATAAGGAACCTCTGGTGGAATCACTATCCCGGAACTTAAGCTGTACTACAGAGCATTTGTGATAAAAACTGCCTGGTATCGTTACACTAACAGGCAGGAAGATCAATGGAATAGAATTGAAGACTCAGAAATGAACCCACACATCTATGGTCACTTGATCTCCGACAAAGGAGCTAAAACCATCCAGCAGAAAAAAGATGGCATTTTCAACAAATGGTGCTGGCTCAACTGGCAGTTAGCATTTGGAGAATGCAAATCGATCCATTCCTATCTTCTTGTACAAAGCTCATGTCCAAGTGGATCAAGGACTTCCACATAAAACCAGATACACTGAAACTAATAGAAAAGAAAATGGGGAAGAGCCTCTAGCACATAGGCACAGGGGAAATTTTCCTGAACAGAACACCAATAGCTTATGCTCTAAGATCAAGAATTGACAAATGGGACCTCATAAAATTGCAAAGCTTTTGTAAGGCAAAAGACACTGTCAATAGGACAAAACGGCAACCAAAAAATTGGGAAAAGATCTTAACCAATCCTATATCTGATAGAGGGCTAATATCCAATATATACAAAGAACTCAAGAAGTTAGACTCTAGAGAACCAAATAACCCTAATTATAAATGGGGTACAGAGCTAAACAAAGAATTCTCAACTGAGGAATATCATATGGCTGAGAAGCACTTAAAAAAATGTTCAACATCCTTAGTCATCAGGGAAATACAAATTAAAATAACCCTGAGATTCTACCTCACACCAGTCAGGTTGGCTAAGATCAAAAACTCTGTTGACAGCAGATGCTAGCAAGGTTGTGGAGAAAGAGGAACAGTCCTTCATTGCTGGTGGGTTTGCAAGCTGGCACAACCACTCTGGAAATCAGTTTGGCAGTTACTCCGGAAACCGGACATAGTACTACCACAGGACCCAGCTATACCACTCTTGGGCATATACCTAGAAGATGCTCCAACATGTAATAAGGACTCCTGCTCCACTATGTTTATAGCAGCCTTATTTATAATAGCCAGAAGATGGAAACAACCCAAATGTCCATCAACAGAGGAATGGATACAGAAATTGTGG
>JADRCD010222703.1:0-18584 GCA_019843815.1 Montemys delectorum
TGTTGGATTTTGTAAAATGCTTTCTCTGCATCTAGTGAGATGATCATATAGTTTTTTTTCTTTGAGTTTGTTTATGTAGTGAATTACGTTGATGGATTTCCATATATTAGACCATCCCTATATCCCTGGGATGAAGCCTACTTGATTATGGTGGATGATCGTTTTGATGTGTTATTTGATTCAGTTTGCAAGAATTTTGTTGAGTATTTTTGCGTCTATATTCTTAAGAGAAATTGGTCTGAAATTTTCTTTGTTCCTGAGGTCTTTGTGTGGTTTAGGTATAAGAGAAATTATGGCTTCATAGAACGAATTGGGTAGAGTACCTTCAGTTTCTATTATGTTGAATAATTTGAGGAGTATTGGTATTAGGTCTTCTTTGAAGGTTTGATAAAACTCTGCACTAAAACCATCTGGTCCTGGGCTTTTTTTGGTTGGGAGACTATTAATGACTGTTTCTATTTCATTAGCAGATATGGGACTGTTTAGATTGTTGATCTGATCTTGATTAAACTTTGGTACCTGGTATCTGTCTAGAAAATTGTTCATTTCATCCAGGTTTCCCAGTTTTGTTGAGTATAGGCTTTTGTAGTAGGATCTCATGATATTTTGGATTTCCTCAGTGTCTGTTGTTATGTTTCCAAAGTTTTATTAGGGAATATATTCAAGAACATTTTGAGTATCTGGTTTGTTCTAGATTGTGCAATAGATCCAGATGCCAATCTATACTGATGCCTGAAGCCCTCTAACACCAGAGTAAATGACTTAGTGCAGCTTTCCACTGATGATCTCTGGGAGCATGCTGATTCCAAAAGAGAAACTTAGGGCTGAGGAGCTGAGGGAAGCATGCCTTTTCATATCCTCTTCCTCTTCCCCCTTCTCTTCTTCCTCCTCCTCCCCCTTCTCTTCTTCCTCCTCCTCCCCTCCTCATCGTTATCCTCCTCCTCCCCCTCTCCTTACTTCTCCCCCTCCTCCTCTTTATCCTCCTCCCGTCCTCCTCACTCTGCCTCCTCCTCTTTATCCTCCTCCTCCCCCTTCTCCCTCCTCCTCCCTCCTTTTCTTCCTTCTCCTCCTCCTTCTTCTCTTCCTCTTCTGCTTCTCTATTATTTATATACTTTACAGCCTCCTCTCCCTCAGAGAGAGGGAGAATCATTCCTTTTGTTGGTCTAAGATGTTGTGGCTGGATTGATATTCTAATCCCTCCTTGGAAGTCTGGCCTTTTCAGTTTCATGAAGTCCCATTTACTAATTGTTGATCTTAGTGCCTGAGACATTGGTGTTCTATTCAGGAAGTTGTCTCCTGTACTGAAGCATTCAAGGCTAATCCCCAGTTTCTCTTCTATTAGATCTAATGTATCCAGTTTTATGTTGAGGTCCCTGATCTACTTAGACTTGAGTTTTGTGCAGGGTGATGGATATGGCTCTGTTTGCATTATTCAACATGCAGACATCAAGTTAGACCAGCACCATTTGTTGAAGATGCTTTCTTTCTTTTTTTTTTTTCATTGTATGGTTTTGGCTTCTTTTTCAAAAAGTGTCCATAGGTGTGTGGGCTTATTTCTGGGTCTTCAGTTCAGCTCCATTGACCAACTGTTCATTTCTATACCAATATCATGCAGTTTTTATTCCTATTGTTCTGTAGCAAAGGTTGAAATCAGGGATGGTAATACCTCCAGAAGTTTTTTTATTGTCCAGGATTGTTTCAGCTATCCTCAATTTTTTGTTTTTCCATATGAAGTTGAGTATTATTTTTTCAGGTTCTGCAAAGATTTTTGTTGGGATTTTGATGGGAATTGCATTGAATTTGTAGGTTGCTTTTGGTAGAATGAAAGTTTTTACTATGTTAATCCAACCAATCAATGAGCGTGGTAAATCCTGGGTAGAGCAAGAGAAAGAGTGGACAGCCTTTTCTCGTCCCTGATTTTAGTAGAACTGTTTTAGGTTTCTCTCCACTTAATTTGTTATTGGCTATTGGCTTGCTGTATATTGTTTTTATTATCTTTAGGTATGTGTCTTGTATCCTTGATCTCTCCAAGACTTTTAACATGAGGGGTGTTAGATTTTATCAAAGGCCTTTTCTGATATCTTCTTCAAAGACTCAACATTCTTGTCATACAGAGCTTTCACTAGCTTGGTTAAAGTTACACCAAGACATTTCGTATTATTTGTGGGTATTTGTAGTTTACCTATTTTCTTTCTCAACCTGTTTATCATTTGTGTAAAGGAGGGCTACTAGTTTCTTTGAGTGAATTTTATATCCAACTACTTTGCTAAAGATGTTTATTAGCTGAAGGAGGTTTCTGGTAGAATTATGGATACTATCATATCATCTGAAATAGTGATACTTTGACTTCTTCCTTTCCAATTTGTATTCCCTTGATCTCATTTAGTTGTTCTACTAGTCTAGCTAAAACTTCAAGTTCCATATTGCAGAGATAGGGAGAGTAGACAGCCTTTCTCATCCCTGATTTTTGTAGAACTGATTTAAGTTTCTCCCCACTTAATTTAATGTTGGCTATTGGGTTGCTGTATACTGCTTTTATTATATTTAGATATGTACCTTGTATCCTGATCTCGCCAAGATTTTTAACATGAAGGGGTGTTAGATTTTGCCAAAGACCTTTTCGGCATCAAATGAGATGATCATGCTGTTTTTTGTTCCAGTTTGTTTGTATCTTAGATGACATTGATGGCATTTAGTAACCATCCCTGCATTCCTTGGATGAAGCCTGCATGATCATGGTAGATGAAGTTTTTGATGTGCTCCTGGATTTGGTTTGTGAGCATTTTGTTGAGTATTTTGCATCAGTGTTCATAAGAGAAATTTGTCTGAAATTCTCTTTCTTGGTTGAGTCTTTGTGTGGTTTAGGTATCAGTGTGACTGTGGTCTCATAAAACAAATTTGGCAGTGTTTCTTATGTTTCTATTTTGTAGAATAGTTTGAGGAGTGTTGGTATTAGCTCTTCTTTAAAGATCTGGTAGAATTCTGTGCTAAAATCATTTGGCCCTTAGCTGCTTCCTCCTCCTCCTCCTCCTCCTCCTCCTCCTCCTCCTCCTCCTCCTCCTCCTCCTCCTCTTCATTCTTGGTTGGGGGATGTTTAATGACTCCTTCTATTTCCTTAGGGGTTTGGGGTCTATTAGAGTGTTTACCTGATCTTACTTGAACTTTTGTAAGTGGTATCAATCCAGAAAATTGTTATCTTGTTTATATTTTCCAACGTTATGAAGTACAGGAGTTTGAAGTAAGACCTAATGATTCTTTGGATTGCCTCATGTCTATTGTTATGTCTCTCTTTTATTTTCTGGTTTTGTTAATTTGGATTCCGACCCTCTGCCTTTTATTTAGCTTGGCTAAGGGTTTGTCTCTCTTGTTGATCTTTCCAAAATAAATTACTCTTTGTTTAATTGATTCTTTATATTGTTCTTTTTGTTTTATTTTATTGACTACATGCCTGATTGTTCAGTTGACCATTCCCTGCTTTCTATGCCTATTTCATGTGTTTGCTTTCTTCTACTATAGCTTACAGTTGTTTTGTTAAGTCACTAGTATGACATCTCACTAATTTCTTTATGGAGGCACTTAGTGCTATGAACTTTCCTCTTAGTACTGCATTCATTGTGTCCCAGTTTGGGTGTGTTATGTATTTATTTTCATTGAATTCTAAAAGTCTTTAATTTCTGGTTTATTTATTACTTGACCTGGCTGTTATTGATTAGAGAGTTGTTCAGTTTCCATAAGTTTGTAGGCTTTCTGTTGTTTTTGTAGTTTTGAAATACTAGCTTTAATCTATGGTCATATATTAAAATACAGAGAACTATTTCAATTTTCTTGTATCTGTTGAGGCTTGCTTTGTGACCAAATATGTAGTCAGCTTTGGAGAATGTTCTGTGAGGTGCTGAGAAGAAGTTATATTATTTTGTTTCTGACTGAAATATTCTGTAGATATCTGTTAGTTCCTTTTGATTTGTAACATCTATTAGTTCCATTATTTCTTTGTTTATTTTCTGTTTCGATGACATTTCCATTCATGAGAGTGTGGTGTTAAAGTCTCTCACTCTTAATATGTTTGGTTCAATGTGTGACTTGAGGTTTAGTAACGTTTCTTTTACAAATGTGCATGGCCTTGAATTTGTAATGTAGTAATTCAGAATATAGAGCTCTTCTTAGTAGATTTTTACTTTGATTAATATGAAGTGTGCTTCTCCATCTCTTTTGATTCATTTTGTCTGAAAGCCTATTTTATTAAATATTGGAGAGGCTATTCCAGCTAGCTTCTTTGGTCTGTTTGCTTGGAACTCTTTTGCCAATCCTTTACTCTGAGGTAATGTCATCTTTAATGCTGAGATGTGTTTCTGAATGTAGCAGAATGATGGACACTGTTTTTGCATCCATTCTGTTAGCCTGTGTCTTTTCATTGGGCAGTTGGCTTTATTGATTTGAGAGATATTAAAGCCAATGATTGTTAATTCCTGTTATTTTGATGCTGTTGGTATGAATGTGTGTGTTTGCATTTGTCTGTGCCCATGATTCCCTTCTTTTGGTTTTACTGGTGTGAAATTATTTATTTCCTATTTTTCTTTGGGTGTGGTTAACTTCATTGAGTTGCAGGCTTTCTTCTAATATCTTTTGTAGGGCTAGACTTATAGATAAATATTGTTTATATTTGCTTTTGTCATGCAATATTTTGTTTTCTCCATCTATGGTGATTGAAAGTTTTGCTGGATATAGTAGTCTGGGTTGGCATCTGTGGTCTCTTAAAGACTGCAAGACATCTTTCCAGCTTCTTCTGGCTTTTAGAAACTCTGTTGAAACGTCATGTGTAATTATAATAGGTCTGCCTTTATACGTTACTTGGCCCTTTTCCCTTGCAGCTTTCAATATTCTTTTTTTGTTCTGTAATTTAGTATTTTGATTACTATGTGGCAGAAGGATTTTCTTTTTTGGTCCAAACTTTTTGGTGTTCTGTAAGCTTCTTGTATATTTATAGGCACCTCTTTCATTAGGTTAAGAAAATTTTCTATCACTTTGTTGAATATATTTTCTAGGTTTTTGAGATGAGAATCTTTCTCTCCTCCTCCTCTTCCTCCTCCTTTTCCTCCTCCTTTCCCTTTTTCTTCTTCTATTCATATTATTCTTAGGTTTGTTTTTTCAGTGTCCCAATTCCTGGATGTTTTGTGTCAGAAACTTATGAGACTTATCATTTTCTCTGGCTTGTGCATTTCATCTCTTGTATTTTGTTGGTGATGCTTGTGTCTTTAGTTCTTGCTCTCTTACTTGCATTTCCCATCTCCAAAATCCCCTCAGTTTTTGTTTCCCTTATTGCTTCCATTTCCACATTTGTAGATCTTGAACAGTTTTATTTATTTCCTTCACCTGCTCAGTTTTATTTTCCTGTATTTCTTTAAGGAATTTATTCATTATCTGAAGTGGAAATTTAAGGGTTTTATTGAAAGTCAGTTGTGTTGGATGGTGTTTTGCTGGGACAAACACTTGAAGGAGTGTTTTCCTGAAGTAGACCCAGGTGAAAGGCTAAGGCAGACTTGCAAAGGAATGTTTCACTGAAGCAGATACAGGAAAAAGGATGTTCTGCTAAAGCAAGCACTTGAAAGGAGACATGATGAGGGATTCTTTGCTAACAACATGCACATATTGGTCCACCTTATATTGTGCAGTTGAGCTCCATTTGTTGGAACTTCATAGAGAGAAAAAATGCACCAAAAAAATCTTCTGGTGGTGTGTTACAGTTTCTTGCCGCTTCTGCCTACTTGGGATGATTGGCAGTATGATGTCAGATGAGAAAGATGCATGTGTTGAGGCAAGACACGTGGTGAGGCAAGACCCATGGAGGACATGTGAGGTTTGAAGGGTATAAATAGGACTTAGTGGACAGTGATGGAGACTGAGCTAGGCTTGCTTATAGAGCTAGCTGTGAAAAGCTTGAGAATCTCTTGTCTTCACTGACCTTCACTTCCCTGAGAGGCACAGCTGAGAACTTCTCCTATCATCCCTCTTCATCCCTCCTCCTGACTCATGCCAAGGCTGAGGCATGGTGTGTGTTCGCTAGCCTGAACTGAACTGCTGATTTATCCATGAAGTGTTTTCAAGTGCTGCTGCTAACCTGTGAACTGAACTGCTGATTTCTAGACAACACAGATGGGAGTTGCTCCAAAGAATCTTTCTAAACAGGTCCATTTCCCCTATATCCTTTCTTTCGAAGTACTTCTGGTGGGTGGTGGGCTAAAAGGGAGGTTAAAGCGTTTAAGAACCGTCATTAACAACAGACTTTGAAAAAAATAAAAGTTATTTCAGCATGTGTCTTGCCCCAGCATGTGTGTCTGTCTCAGCTGACATCACTCTGCCAATCAGCCCTTTTGAGAGACCCTTTCTCAAAATAGAATTGGATACTGACAAAGATACCTGAGACTGACCTCTAGTTTCCAGTTTCTTACACATGCAAATACATCTCTGTGTGCACAAGTGCTGGAGTGCACAAGCACACACACACACACACACACACACACACACACACACACACACAAATCCATTTAAAATCCCTCATCTGAAAATATGGGAAGGACGACTAGAATGGTCACCTGTCACAAGATAACTTTCAGAGTATAACAGAAAGCTCATATTCCAAGGACTAAACCTGTTGTGGCATCCACAGATGTGACATACTGCACCACACAGCAGAACTCTAGAGGGTACATTGACTGGATTACTGATAGAGTAACTTCTTCCTTTCTACTTACCATACCAATTGCTAAAGTGCTGCAGAAGTTTACTTATCAGTTCAGACTGGAGTGGGGGGCATGTTCATGCCATTTCTACTAAACAACAGTCCCATGTACTAGAAAAAGCAAATGGGTGACTAGAGAGAGAGAGGGTGGATGAGCTAGCCATGGTTGTCCAGTTCTGTCATCTAGCACTTAGAAGACTGAAGCAGTCATAAGGTGAAGGCCAACCTGGAGTGCAGAGTCAGATCCAGAAAAGCTTGAGCTTCAGTGAAACCTCATTTCAAAAAGAAAATTGGATACCTGGGCAACCCCCCAACATGAACACCACACATCACACACAGAAGGCATATCAAGGTATGTGATTTCTGTCCATCAAAAATAAATAAATAATAAGTAAATTCCATGATGTTTTGAGGTATTCATTTGTTTTGCTCTTTAACTACAAAATAGCTCTTCTACCCAAGTTTAAATCCCTCAGTTCAGGGGATTGCATAGCCTGGGTAGATATGAGGGAGTAGATAAGCCTTGGGAATAAGGTGAAACCTTGCCTCTGAGGGTAAAAATCGAAAGGAAAAATATTGAAACCTTTGGTTAGTCAGTTGCTAGCTATTGGAACTAAGATTAGATACTTACTGTTTTTGCCCTGTTTGGGAGTTATGAATACTTTTGTACACAAATGAAAATTTGGGAATTACAGAGTTGACTTTTAGTGCAGGACTGTCCCTTCTTTCCCACACAGTCCAGATGCTTTTCCATGTGCATGTCCCCATCACAAGCTGCTTATTGTCCTTTGAAATTCCATACTCATTTTTTCTCAGATGATGTTCAGGTTTTAAATACAGGAAATGATGCATCTCTCCCATCCCCATGTTTGTTCCCTCTGTCCCACCTTCCATGTACAGATTACCTTTCAGTTTCTATGGCACAGTAAGGGGAAAATCTACCTCCCTTGTCTCATACACTTAACTCAGGACTATTCCAGTTTAAAATGGAGCTATCCAAGTTCATTTGCATGACTACGGATTCAGATCTTTCCTTGCACAGGAATACAACTTAGAATTGTACTGAGTTAATTTTCTTGTGGCTAGCACAGTGGCTGATCCAATAGGCTTTGGAAATGTCTTTGTAAAATGAAGGAGAGAGTGTATTGTACCAGAAGCTCCAGCATTACCTGGCCTAATGATTCAGCTGATGCTGGGACAAATCTCTAGGAAATTATGTATAGTCTTCAGGAATGACTTCAAAGTAGAGATAAACTTCCAGTTTCTTGAAGTGAGGCTACAACATTTTCAGAGCCACCACCAAAACAACTAAAATACATGGTATAACTTATAAACTAGTGATGGGCAGAAAAGGAACACTAGGATAAAGAAGTTAGGAAGGTTGATTAATCACATATAAATGAAAAGAAATAATAAGAAATGGAGTAATAAATAAATATGATAAGAACCTTTTACATGAGTGACATTAAACTTTGTGGAACACTTTTTAAAATACTTAAACAAGATGTAGGAGAGGGAATAGCAGAGTATGAGGAAAGGAAAAGGGAGGATGCTCACAATTAAGGCACATGATGCATCTGATGCTTTGGTTGTGAGCCTAGCTTATAATGGCAAGTTATCTCTTTATCCCACAAGAAAAACTCAAATGAATCAAAATATCTTTAGAAATGGATTTAGTATGTACAAGGAATTTTAACACACAACTATGAGAATATATGCTAATACATGTATTTTAAGGAGCAAAACCACATGATGTTCTGGTTGAATTTATATTGCTGTGATAAAAATAATCCTGGAAAAAATGCCACTGAGGGGGCTAGAGAGATGGTTCCAAAGTTAGCTGGCTGCAATTCCAGAAGACCCAGGTTCTTTTCCTAGAATCCACATGGTGGCTCATAACTTCAGTCTCTGTCAGTGACATCTTCTGGTCTTCTTGACCAGGCACACATGTGTATCACATGTAGTATCATATATGCAGACACAAACACCTGTAGTTGTAAAAATTTTAAGAGCATTTAGAAAGAAAGGGTAACCTTAGCTCATAACTCCAAGGTACAGTCCATCACTGCAAGGAGATCACAGTGGAAGGAATTTATTACAGTAGGTCAGATCACATCCACAGTCAAGTAAAGAGAAATGCACACAGCATGTTCACTTATTTGCTTGCTTGTGCTCAACTCAACTTCTCTACTTTTATAGAGTTCAGGACCCTTGCATAGAGAGTCAATTTTGTCAAGGCCACAGGACAACCCTATGTGGACAATATTTCATTGAGGCTCTCTTCCAAGGTGACTCTAGGTTGTGTTGATAATTAAACCACTACAAGACATCTTTTCCTTGTTCAATGATGATGTAGTAATGTCATAAAATGCTAAAATCACTCTACAATGACCAAAAGATACAATTAAATTCTCACCGTAGTTTTTACAGCATCTTTTGTGTAATTTAACATACAATGTGTGTGGGAGGATTGGAGGTTTTCCCATTTTCCGGGGGAGATGGAGAGGGAGAAGGAAAGAGAAAAGGGGAAAAAGAAGATAGAAGGAGCTATAGGGGTTATTTTTTTCTTTTTATTTATTCTTCTCTCATGTATTATATACTGACTGCAGTTTCTTCTCCCTCCACCCAGCCTCTCCTCCCCAACTCTTCTTTCCCCTACATCAATTTCCTCTTCACCTCTCTCAGAAAAGAATAGATCTTCAAGGGACATCAACCTAATACAGCATAATAAACTATAATAATACCAGACATAGGTTCTCACTACTAGGCTGGAGTAAGCAACCCAGAAGGAGGAAACACAGGCAAAACATGTCAGAGACAGACACTTCTCCATCTGTTAGGAATCACCCAAAAACATTGAGCTACACAAACATATATGTAGTCCTCTAACATATATGTAGAGGACTTAGGTCAGACTCATACATGCTCCCTGATCTCTTTGAGCTCATTTGAGTCCCAGTCACTTGATTCAGTGGACTGTGTTCTTCTGGTTCTGGCTCCTCCTGGCTCCTCCAATCCTTCCTCCCCCTCCTCTGCAGGACTCTCTGAGCTCATGCTGGCAAGGGTGTAAAGCAAGGGGAACACTCCTCCATTGCTGGTGGGAATGAAAACTTGTACAGCCACTTTGGAAATCAATATGGCGGTTACTCAGAAAATTTGTGATCAATTTACCTAAAGACCCAGCCGTACTACTCATAGTCACATATCCAAAGGAAGCTCCATTCTAACACAAGGACACTGGCTCAACTATGTTCATAGCAACTTTATTCATAATAGCCAGGAACTGAAAACAATTTAGATATCCCTCAACTGAAGAATGGACTAAAAATTTGGTACATTCACACAATGGAGTATTACTCAGTTGTTAAAAAATGGTCATCATAAAATTTACTGGCAAATAGTTGGAACTAGAAAAAATCCTGAATGAGGTAACCCAGTCCAAGAAAGACAAACATGGTACGTACTCAATGATAAGTAGAAATTGGCTGTAAAGGATAATACTGCTACAATTCATAGACCCAGAGAAGTTAAATAACAATAAGGACTTAAGGAGAGCTTCTCTTAATGGAGCAAAAATAGGTAAAAATAACTAAAAATATATCTAAAGAAAATCAAAAGCTAAATACTTGTTATACTCAGGTAGATTTAATATATAATTGTATAGTCAGAATAATCAATAAGGTTTGTATGTATTTATGTAGGGATAAAAACAAAGAAATTATAAGAAATTTTCATAAAAAGTACCTATGAAGTAATATCTGTATAGGTATGGAAAGTACATCTGTGATAGAATACATTACTATAGATCCATATGACAGGAAGTTTAAGAAATGTATTAGGACAAGAGCCTAACAGAAAAGGGAGATGGGAGAGAAGTAGAGGAGATAGAGGGAGAGATGGAAGGGATAATAAAGGTCAATGAAAGAGAATGAGTGGGAGAGGTGAGTGAAGGAGAGGGATAGGAGAAACAGTGAATGAGGCAGAGGGAGAAGGAGGTGAAGGGCTGGGAGGAAAGGAGGAGGTAGAAATGTGGAGGAGGGAGATGGAGAGGATAGATAAGGAAAGAGGGAGAAAGGAGGAGGCATAGGGGGTTGAGAAGAAAAGGAGGCCTTGGGGAACAAGGAGAGGATAAAGAAGAAGAAGAAGAAAGATAAGGAAGGAAGGAGGAATCAAATTGAAAGAAAGAGAATATATTCCTGCCATTAAATGTTTATGTATAAAAGAACAACCATTAAAACTCTACAAATGAAAAATACAGACAGAAGTGTTTGTAACATATGAGTAATCAGAATTTCTTAATCTACTCATAAAGACCAGAGCCATAAATTGGTAAATTTATGTCCCATGTTAAAAAAAATGTTCATCAAGATTCAAATCTGACATCCAAAACTCACTCATCATGATATACAGATCTGTCACCTTCCCTCAACTGTCCTTTGATAATGAAGTCAACTTATCCCACTAAGTTGATTAAAGCCAGATGGTTACCAGTCTGCTGCCCCACAGGAAACATGGCCTTACCACCATAATAGATATGAAGATTATGCTTTCCTTTGAAGAGTCTTTTTATGGAAGTGATGGTTAGTTTTCCTTATGTCTCTACTCAATCTATTAATAAAAAAGTACTCTGAGGCTTGAGATAGGGATGCTCTGATGTATTTTATCAGTAGTGGAACTTCTTTATCTCGGCTACTTGTACTGGAGAAAAAAATTAGATGGTCCTTAATATTATGAAGCATTTGAGATGAAACATGATTTCACTGGAATTTTTGAAGTGAGCTTTAGATCTTATTTGCCAGACATAGCTCATCATTCTTATTCTGAAAAGTGTCACAAGGCAGGTATAGGACCTCTGAGCAGGCTACTCTGGCTTTCAGAGTGTCTGTTGATGGTGTAATTCTGATAGGTCTGCCTTTCTGTTACTTGGCCCCTTTCCCTTGCCACTTTTAATATTCTTTCTTTGTTCTGTGCATTTAGTGCTTTGATTATTATGTGATGAGAGGATTTTATTTTCTGGTCCCATTTATTTGGTGTTCTATAGGTCTCTTGTACCTTTATGGCTATCTCTTTCTTTAAGTTGGGAAAGTTTTCTTCTATGATTTTGTTGAAGACATGTTCAGGTCCTTTGAGCTGGAAATCTTCGATCATTCTTAGATTTGGCCTTTTCATTGTGTCCTGAATTTCCTGGATGCTTTGGGTTAGGAGATTTTTATGTTTTCAATTTTTTCACAGTTGTGTCAATCTCTTCTATGGTATCTTCTACACCTGAGAGTCTCTCTTCTATCTCTTGTATTTTGTTGGTGATACTTACATCTGTAATTCCGGACCTCTTTCCTAGGTTTTCTGTTTCCATGTTTGCGTTCATTTGTGTTTTCTTTATTGTTTCTCCTTCCACATCCTGAGTCACTTACAGGAATGGAAGCAAGATAGTGGAAGAAACAAAAGAATGTTAGTTAATAGGTGATAGCCTAGGGACAACATGGAGACTGAGACGCCAGGGGCTTTCCGGACTTTTTACAATGAGGACATTCCTTTCTGGACATTTTACAATGGGGATATTCTATTTACGTTAATACTGGTTTGGCCCATGCACCTGGACAAATACCTTTGTGGTTTGTAGCTTTAAAAACCGTTTGTTTCCCTAGAGTAAACTGAGACTTGAAAACAATTTTTTGTCTTGTCTCCTTCTTTTGCTTCACCTGATCCCAATTTGTTGCTGTTGCTCCCTTCCCTCGAGAACCCTGTTGTTTAAGTCCTGCAGGCTGGGGCATAAAGGAACACAAATGCCAGCCAAGGCTACTATATCCAGCAAAACTCTCAATCAACATAGAGGGAGAAACCAAAATATTCCAGGACAAAACCAAATTCAAACAGTATCTATCAATGCAACCATACAGAGGATCCTAGAAGGAAAACTCCAACACAAGGAAGGTGCCTACACTAAAGAAAAGACAAGATATTAAGCATCTCACAACAAAGCCAACAGGAAAGAACCTCAAGCACATAAAGTCACCTACAAAAACAAACATACCAGAAACCAACAGTCATCTCTGTTTAATATCTCCCAATATTAATGGACTCAATTTACCTATAAAAAGACATAAGCTAAGAGACTGGATATGCAAACTAGATCCAACATTTTGCTGTACACAAGAAACACACTTCAATAGCAAAGACAGATACTATCTCAGAGTAAAAGGATAGAAAAAGGTCTTCCAAGCAAATGGTCCCAGGAAACAAGCAGGAGTTGCTATCCTAATATCCAATAAAATAGACTTTGAGCATGGTGAAGGACACTTCATATTCATCAAGGGGAAAATCCACCAAGAGGAAGTCTCAACTCTGAACATCTATACCCCAAATGCAAAAGCACCCACATTCATAAAAGAAACTTTACTAAAGCTCAAAACATACATTGAACCCCACACAATAATAGTGGGAGATTTCAACACCCTACTCTCACCAACAGACAGGTCATTGAAACAGAAACTAAACAGAGACATAGTGAAACTAAAAGAGGCTAGAAACCACATTTATTTAACAGATATCTATAGAACATTTCACCCTAAAACAAAAGAATATACCTTCTTCTCAGCACCTCATGGTACATCTCCAAAATCAACCATATAGCTGGTCACAAAACAACCCTCAACCGATACAAGAAGATTGAAATAATACTGTGCATCCTACCAGATCACCATGGCCTAAGGCTGGTCTTCAATAACAGCAAAGATTACAGGAAGTCCACGTATACTTGGAAATGGAATAATTCTTTACTCAGTGATAACTTGGTCACAGAAGAAATAAAGAAATTAAAGACTTCCTGGAATTTAATGAAAATGTCGACACATCATACCCAAACTTATGGAACACAATGAAAGCAGTGCTAAGAGGAAAGTTCATAGCACTAAGTGCACTGGTAAAGAAACTGGAGAGTTTCTTTGTTGCATGTACAAATTAACAGCACACCTGAGAGCTCTAGAACAAAAAGAAGCAAAATCACCCAAGAGGAGTAGAAGGCAGGAAATAGTCAAATTCAAGGCTGAAATCAACCAAATAGAAACAAAGAAAACAATATAGACAATCAACAAAAGCAGAAGCTGGTTCTTTGAGAGAATCAACAAGATAAATAAACCCCTAGCCAAAGTAATTAAAGGGCCAAGAGGTAGTATTCAAATTAACAAAATCAGAAATGAAAAAAGAGACATAACAACAGAATGAAGGAAATTCAAAGAATCATTTTGAGATAAAAGCCTATACTCAACAAAGCTGGAAAATCTAGATGAAATGGATGATTTTCTAGACAGATACCACATTGCAAAGTAAAATCAAGAGCAGGTAAACTATCTAAACAGGCCCACATTGCACAAGGAAATAGAAGAAGTCATTAAAAAAACTTCCAACCCAAAAGCTCAAGGCTAGATGGATTTAGTGTAGAATTCTACCAGACTTTCAAAGAAGACCTGATACCAATTTTCCTTAAACTATTCCATAAAATAAAAAGAGAAGGAACACTACCTAACTCATACCATAAAGCCACAATTAGTCTGATACTTAAACCTCACATGGACCCAATCAAAAAAGAGAACTTCAGACCAATCTTACTTATGAATATTGATGCAAAAATACTCAATAAAATTCTTGCAAATCAAATCCAAGAACACATCAAAACCATCATGCACCACAATCAAGCAAGCTTCATCTCAGGAATGCAAGGTTGGTTTAATATATAAAATCCATTAATGTAATCCATTATATAAACAAACTAAAGAAAAAAAGTCACATGATCATCTCCTTAGATGCAGAAAAGGCATTTGACAAAATACAACACTCCTTCATGTTAAAAGTATTGGAGAGATCAGGAATTCAAGGCCCATACGTAACCATAATAAAAGCAATTTACTGCAAACCAACAGCCAATATTAAATTAAATGGAGACATACTTGAAGCAATCCCACTGAAATCAGGGACAAGATAAGGATGCCCACTCTCCTCATATCTATTCAATATAGTACTCAAAGTGCTAGCTAGAAAAATAAGACAACAAAAAGAGATCAAAGGGATACAAATTTGCAAAGAAGAAATAAAGGTATCACTATTTGCAGATGTTATGATAGTATACATGAGCAACCCCAAAAATTCTACCAGAGAATTTCTCCAGATGATAAATAACGTCAGCAAAGTGGCAAGATATAAAATTAACTCTAATAGCCTTCCTTTATACAAGTGATAAGCAGGCTGAGAAAGAAATTAGGGAAATAACTCCTTTCACAATAGCCACAAATAATATAAAATATCTTGGGGTAGCTCTAACCAAATAAGTGAAAGACCTGTATGACAATAACTTCAAGTCTCCCAAAAAAGAAATCAAAGAAGATCTCAGAAAATGGAGAGATCTCCCATGCTTATGGATTGACAGAATGAACATAGTAAAAATGGCCACCCTATCAAAGGCAATCTAAAGATTCCATGCAATTTTTGTCAAAATCTCAACACAATTCTTCAAAGACATGGAAAGAGTAATTCTCAAATTCATCTGGAAAAGCAAAAAACACAGAATAGGGAAAGCAATTCATAACAATAAAAACGTGGTTGAAAGAATCACCATCCTTGACCTTAAGCTTTTCTACAGAGCAATAGTGATAAAAACTGCATGGTATTGGTGCAGAGACAGATGTATTCATCATTGGAATAGAACTGAAGACCCAGAAACAAAACCACCCACTTACAGATACTTGATCTTTGACAAAGAAGCCAAAAATATACAATGGAAAAAAGAAAGCATCTACAATAAATGGTGCTAGTCTAACTGGCTAACTGTATGTAGAAAAATGAGAATAGACCCATATTTGTCACCTTGCACAAAGCTCAAGTCCAAGTTGATCAAGGACTTCAACATAAAAACAGATGTACTGAATCAAATAGAAGAGAAAGTGGGAAAGAGCCTTGAACTCATTGGCACAGGGGGAAATTTCCTAAACAGAACTCCAATGGCTCATGCTCTAAGATCAAGAATTAGTAAATGGGACCTCATGAAACTAGAAAGGTTCTGTAAGGCAAAGGACATAGTCAATAAGACAAATCATCAACCTACAGATTGGGAAAAAATCTTCACTAACCCCACATCTGATAGAGAGCTAATATCCAAAATATATAAAGAACTCAAGAAGTTAATCACCAAAAAACCAAACAAGCCAATCAATAAATTGAGTATAGAACTAAACCAAGATTCCACAACTGAGGAATCTTGAATGTCTGAGAAGCACCTGAAAAAATGTTTAAAATCCTTACTGATCACAGAAATGCAAATCAAAACAGCCATTCATTGAACTGAGTACACGGTCCCCAATGAAGGAGTTAGAGAAAGGTTCTATGGAGTTGAAGGGTTTGCAGCCCCTTAGGATGAACAACAATATGAACTAACTAGTACCCTCAGAGCTCCCAGGGACCCAACCACCAATCAAGGACTATACAGGGTGGGACTGAATGTTCTGGCAGCATGTGTATAGTAGAGGATCGCAAATTCGATCATCAATAGGAGGAAAGGACCTCAGCCTTGTGAAGGTTTTGTGCCCCAGTGTAGAGGAATGCCAGGGCCAATAAGTGGGAGAGAGTGGGGTGACAGGCATGGGGAGGGGGAGGCAAAAGGGGTTTGTTCTTGTTGTTTTTGTTTGTTTGTTTGTTTTTTGGAGGGGAACCTGGGAAAGGAAAAATTTACATGTAAATAAAGAAAATATCTAATAATAAAAAAAATTAAAAAAAATAAAACAACCCTGAGATTTCACCTTACATCAATCAGTATGGGTAAGATCAAAAGCTCAGGTGACAACACATGTTCGAGAGGATGTGGAGAAAGAGGAACACTCCTCCATTGCTGGTGGGATCACAAACTGATACAACCACTCTGGAAATCAATCTGGAGTTTCCTCAGAAAGTGGAAATAGATCTACCTAAAGACCCAGATATGCTACTCTTGGGGATGTACCCAAAAGACGCCCCACCATGCCACAGGGATATGTGTTCCACTATTTTTATAGCTGGCTTATTTATGATAGCTGGAAGCTGGAGACAACCTGGATGTCTCATGACAGAAGAATGGATACAAAAAATATGGTTCATTTACACAATGAAATACTACTCAGCTATTAAGAATGAGGACATCCTGAGTTTTACAGGCAAATGGATGAAACTAGAAAATACCATTCTGAGTCAGATAACTCAGACCCAAAAGGACATGCATGGTATGTATTCACTAATAAGTGTATATTACACAAAGTAAAAAAATACAGAATATCCAAGATACAGCCCACAAAACTCAAAAATGTCAACAAACTGAAGTGCCCAAGTGAGGATGGATGCCTCAGTCCCACTTGGGAGGGAGAAGAAAGCAATCACTAGTGGGGTGGGGAGGGAGGGGGCTGGGAGGGAAAGTGGACAGGGATAGAGTTTCAGGGGAAGAGGGAAACCTCATCTATTATTGGGTAAATGAAAAGGACTGAAGCCCTGAGGGCCAACAGAAAGAATGGAAACAGGCAACCTCAGGAGATAAGAGGTTGAGGGGAATGTCCAGAATGCACCAAAGACCTGGAAGTTTAGAACCTCTCAAGACTCAAAGGGAATGACCTTAGAGGAGAGGGAACTTAAAGAGCCCATGTCCAGGAGGAGGCATGGCATCAAATGAGGGAAAGGGGGGACATGCCACAGTCACAACTCTGATCCACAGTTGTTCCTGCCTGAAAGAATTACAGGGATGGAAATGGAGAGGAGCCTGAGAAAAAGAAGGTCCAGTAACTGGTCCAAAGTGGGATCAAGCTCAAGGGGAGGTCCCAATGCCTGACATTATTGCTGGGGTTGTGAATTGCTCACTGAGGCATGACTACATTCTGGAAGACCTAACAAACAGCTAAAAGAGCCAGATACCGATATTTGCACCCAACTAATGAACAGAAGCAGCTGACCCCTGTTATTGAATTAGGGAAGACTGAAAGAAACTGAGGTTAAGAGTGACCCTGTAGGAGGACCAGCAGTCTCAATTAATCTGGACCCCTTCAATTAACACTGGACTACCAAACAGGCAGCATACACCACCTGATATGAGACCCCCAACACACATACAGTGGAGGACTTCTGGGTCTGTGTTCATTCAGAGATGATGCACCTAATCCTCAAGAAACTGGAGGCTCCAGAGAGTTTAGAGATCAGGTGGGGTAGGGGATGGAGATGCCCATGTGGGAACAGGTTGGTGGGGAGGAGGCATGGGATGTGGAACACTCAGAAAGTGGATGTGGGCAGGGAATAAAATGTGGAGTATAAAAAAGTAAATAAATTAATTTAAAAAATAACTGTAGGTGATTTCAATACTAAGATGCCATGAAACATGATTTTCAAGTCAAACCATCACTAGAGTCAATTATACCACTTAGTTACTTGGTGTGACTAGGTGGTTCATAATTCTACCAAACATTACTTTGTTGGAAAGACCAAGTAAGTTTGGCCATGGAATGCATTTGATGTTAGTCTTGGTGTGATGAGAAGTTTCAAAAGTAGGGTTGGGAAGATAGTTCAGTGTGTAAAGAGCTTACTGCATAAGTGTGAGGATCTGAGGGATCATTAGAACACAGAACAGGTGAAAATAGGTAAGTTGAGCCCAGGTCAGAGAAAAGCAGAGACAGGTATAACCCAGGGGCTTACCGGATAGGTGGTATAGTAGGGAGAATGAGCTTTAGGGTCAGTGAGATACAATCTCTCTCAGAAAATTAGGTGGACAGAGATTGAGGAAGGCAGACAGATACAACTACACACACACACACACACACACACACACACACACACACACACACACACACAC
>JADRCD010222704.1:0-27529 GCA_019843815.1 Montemys delectorum
AAATACCTGGACTTGCTGAAAGCAATTAGTCTAAGCTATTCATATCTAAAATGCACCTTTCAGGTCCTGTGACAGCACCTGAAGCCATTTGAGGATCCTTCAGGAAAGCCCATACCCACCTGACCCTTTAGTGCACCACACTGAGAGAAACTGTAACGAAGCCATCATAGGGGAAGGACAGGTTCAATACATGACTGCTATTGAAACATGCCATCCTCTATCAGCCTGAGAACACAAGGAAAAAAGTTCTGAGGAAAAAATACTACTTAGAGTAAAAAGCTTACTAGCCACCTTTGCTTCCTGGAGACTCACGGTTATCAATGATCCAATGAATCATAGAGAACAAGAGCAGGAAGCCTTAAAACCTCAAAGGATCGAAATAGCCAGGGCTGGCAGAAAGTACACATTTACCCAGAGTAAAGCTTCCGTAACACCAATGCTAGGTTTAGAAAGAAAAATTCCCGTTGAACTTTAGAAACAAAATAGGGGAGTAGGAATGGGGAAATGAACTGTTAACTGATCAAGCAGGGAGGGAGGAAGGAAGGAGAAGGAGGGAGAGAGAGAGACAGAGGGAGACAGAGGGAGACAGAGGGAAACAGGACAGAGAGAGACAGATGGGAGTGGCCATATCCATTGCACAGTAAAAGTGCTTTACCTCTTCTTTAGTCTCAAGCTACAGTGTGGTGTTGATGTCACCTATTTAGTCTCCCTGGTGTGCAGAAAGCTTAAGCACCTAATTACACTTAGAATTAATGGCGGTTATTGGCCTATATTCCTTATGCACAAATCAAGGGGGAAAAGACTTTTTACATCAGGGCTGGAATTTGGCTTGAATTTTAATGACTTATTTAGAAACCCCAGGGTATGAAAAATCTCTTAATGGAAACATTGACACAGTCTTAGACATGGACAGGCACATCCAAGGAACTGACCCAGGAGGTGACTGGCTGCTGGGCAAGTTTGAGCATCAGAAACTAGTCATGCTGGGTTTGCTGACAGACCCCAGAAGAAGAATCAGGACTAACCAGAGAGAACGCCCCTGCAGCATCAAAGCCCCCTGCTCACAAACTGCTTTAAAAAAAAAAGCTGTAGGGAATCATTATTATTTATTTACTTACAATTTGTATACGCTTATGTGTATACATATACATATAGAGTTTTCATGAGGTGATACCATTTAGGTTGACAAGTGTCCCATCATGATCCATAGACTAACAAATCCTCCAATACCAGGTATGAGAAATGTAATTTTGAGTTGTTGGTCAGGGGAGTCCAAGAGACATCATAGCTATCGTCATTGCTCTTGACTGATTCCCAAAGAACAACTGTAAGTTCCAATTGCTGAATACACCACAAACTTCAGACACAAAGCCCAGTGGCTCTGAGAGGGAGATGATGTAAAAGCCTCCTCCCAAAGGACTAGCTTTCTTTTTTTCACAAACTGTTTTTAGGAGGAAAACATTTAAAATGCATAGGCTCTTCATTCTTAAAGATACTAGAGGGGAGAAATGTAAGTTTCCGCAAAATCTTTCTCCTGTTCTGAGATGTAACTGAAGTCAGTCAGGGTGAGGAGTGCACAGACGCCCAAGTCTTCACACATGAGCTGTGTGCTCAAAGCTACACCCTCAACCCCAAACAGTCATTCTTACAAAGGCAAAACTGTTCTAGATCCTTGTCACCCTGAGACTCACAGAAGAGCTTTAATGTACGGGTCTGAGTCTCACTTTGTCCCTGAAACCTGATCTCCAAGCCTGTACTTGATGAAGATAAACATACCTGCTACATGTTTCCTTCATCGATGGGCTTTCTTCAAACTGGCCAATGTGTCCCACTTATTACTCATGAATTTCCTGGAAGATTCTCTTTTATGTAAAATCTAATTTCATTTTACAATCTCTTTTGAGCTTGATTTTATTTAAGATTTTTCTGGTTTCAAAATTGTACATATCTTTTTTTTTTAAAAAATCTGGGGTTTTATTAACTGAAACTTATTCAGAATCTTTTTTTCTTTCTCTTGTTCTGATGATAAATAGGAACCAACATACACCTATGCACATTTAAGTATCTGTCAATATTTTAAGAACAGACACACTAAATTATAAAAACCCCAAGTCATTCACTTAAGAAACATTTATGTAGCGAATACATTACTATCTGAAGTGCTAGGGAGCATATCAAAACTCAAACAATACAGCACCCACCCATTCAGGGCTACTGAGAACTTGTAATGTACAGAAGGCACTGGGAATCACTACCTAATGGAGAGAAAGAATGTGCCTGCATTTCAAAACACACTTCGTAGATGGCAAGATGGCTCAGCAGGTAAAGTGCTTGTACCTCACCCTTGGTAAACTAGGTTCAAACGCCAGAACCCAGAAAAAGGTCAAGAGACCCAAACTTCACAAAATTGCTCTCTGGATATCACACACACACAGACACACACAGACACACACACACACACACACACACACACACACACACACCGAAAGAAAGAAATAGTATTGAAAAAGCACACAACACACAACAATTTGTTTACATTAAGTCAAGTATAAATTTAGTATTGTTATGTCTTAAGTATTACAATGTAAAAAAAAAATGCATATATATGGATCAAACCCAGCTCTTAAAAAAAAGAAAAAAAAAAGTACGTTCTCCAAACTAAGATGGTGCTCTGGGTTCACTGCTACTGAGGTTGAGTCTCAAACTTCATTTTGCCTTTCTTATCCATAAGATGGCAAAGAGTGAGTCAGTCACTCAGGGAGTGAGCGAATCTCAGTTTCTCTCTGTCTGTCTATCTGTCTCTGCCACTCTGTGTCTCTGTCTCTTTCTCTTCTGCCTGTGCCCCATTTAGTTCTACACAATGAGTGGGACACTTTGTGTTACTCCATTTATATTTTTCAAGTCGATAAAGCAGATATAGATTCAAATATCAATTTGTTTCATCCTCATATGAGAGCTGTGTGTTTTGCAAATATGCTCATGCAAATATGTTCATTACTGAATGTTTACTAAGAACCTACAGATCTTCTCAAGTTGTCCTGATGTTACTCAGTGGTCAGAATGTCTATAAATCTCATTTGAAATATTATTGCCTTGAAATAAGTAACTGAAAAAGTTCCCCTTTACAAAATCTGTGAATAAGTCATTGTTTTTTACCCAAAGAAGTTAGAGTCCACTTAGTGTTGAGATAAACCCTGAGGATTCTGGCTAGAAAAAGTTACAACGTTCCTAAAAGAAATGTGGGGAGAGGAGTATGGCTCAAGGGTAGGCCCACTGCCCTGCTACCTAAGGCATGGCTGAGATCTCAGCCCTAGAAAATAACAAACAATTTAATGAAGCCCTAGGAGGAGGCGGGAAGCATAAGAAGAGAAAAGAAGGGTCCTTAGAACACATCCTGAAAGGAGTGTTAAGTATTACCACACCAGGAAAGTAGGTAATTCTGCATTTTTACATTTATACTTAAATTTCTGCTACCTTGGATTTTCATGTCTACTACCTCCTTCCCAAGTGGTATTTGATAGGTAAGCTACAAGGCCAAAACCAACCGTGTAAATTTTCAAATCTCCTTTAAATGTCACTGGCTAGGCCAGAGGAAGATGGATTTATCCTTTTTTGCTGTATTCCATCAACTATTGTTGCCCTGCCAGGAAAGCGCTGTTCTGAATAATCGAAAATGGCAAAGCTCAACACTTTTACTAAGAAGAAGCAGGCAAATTATAACACACACACACACACACACACACACACACACACACGCACACGCACACGCACGCACGCACACGCACGCACGCACGCACGCACACACACACACACAAATGGTAGTGCGCATGTATGAGCACACACATACACACACTAGAACAAAAAACAAAAACAAAAACAAAACAAAAAACAAAAACTGCACCCAAAGTAGAAGTTCTGGTATACACTATCCAAAGAGAAACCTCATGTGCACACAGAGACACACACACTGTTCTTCATAAAGCCCCATCACTCCTCGATGGCCAATGCTTCAGTACAAATCTTGAAGTTACTGACGCAGACATGATACAATTGATTTTAACCATTGAAAAATGCCTGTGAAGGTGTCTTCTAAACTCTTTCCTCTGCTTCATCTACACAAGTTTCATCAAGAAGTGGGCTGGACCGAAGCACAGGGCTCCTGGTCCGCATGCGCTGTTGTGTATGTGACCATGTAGGTAGAAGAACCTTGGGCAGGATGGATAGACTTTCGAAGACGTTCACAGGTTGTCAGAACCAGAGTGTATGAACCTAGGTGACAGCCTAGGCTTACCTGATGGCTTGCTGGGCTCACTAGCATAGCGGGACCTTACTATGGACACTGGCTTAAATTCTGACATACTTGAGTATGCAGAAAATGAGACAGACAAGAACATCTTACCCCTTCAAGGGCCATTTTCAGCTTTGAAAAAACAACAGCAAAGGAAGATGGCCCTTATCCTCCACAATCCTTTGTGTACTTCTATGGCAACTCCAGTGCCTTGGCTCCAAGTCTGCATGGCTGACAGTCTAAATAGTTCCTACATCAGAACATGGCTTTTTTTTTTTTCTTTTCTCCATCAAAAGTTTCCCTTTATTTGGGGACATTCACCTCAGTCAAGCACAGGAAAAGCTCAATATAACTAATTCACATCACACAGTCCCAGTGGCAGCATGTTTTGTCTAGGCCAGATGTGTCTAATTAAGTCATCTTAACAAGAGTAAGATAAAATGTTCAGCTTCTTGGGAGCAGGTTACACTGATGAATTATATACTAATAGTGGGGCTCAGAGAAATGTCTATATGTCCCAGTCACTTATAAAGAGATTCCTTTGTGAGCTGAGAATACTTGCACAGACACAGACAGACTCACAGACACATACAAATACATATACACAAACATACACATGTACATACATACACATACACAAACAATCAGTGCACACACATACAAACACACACATCCACAATCACATACACACATGTAGTGCACAAATACACACATGTGAATATACATGCACACACACACACACCTTGTTTTCTAGCCACGTGGAAAGTAGACGTCCTTAAATTTTATTTCCCGGCTTCCTGATGTCTTCCAATCACCACACTTTTGAGAAATTTCTTTCACTGTTTCCACAGAGAAAAAAATTCAATAGGTTTGGTTTTGAGGCAGGAGTCAAACTTAAACCCTCCAGGCAAGGCCCTAATGGAGATTTGTTTTATAAGGTGGCATAGTAAGTTGGTCTTGTGTAGAGAATATGAGGAAGAGATTGGTCACAGGGACAAATGATACGAGAGACTTTTATTCTGAGGCTTCCGACGCACCTCAGCACTGCGTGTCAGATTGTAGCAGAAATTCACTCCAGCAAGTATCTGAACATTCCTTCCTATTCATCAGCCCAACCCGATGAAAACAAATCACTGTTTTAATTCACAGGACTTCTTCCCAAGGACACACTGAGTTACTGCTTGCCTCCAGTGTCCTTAATTCATTTAGAACACTGGGAGTTCTAATCAGTGTACTGAAAATACTTGAGTGATATTTACTGAAGCCCTCTTATGGCCTTGGCATCCTCTCCAGGGCTGCAAAACGCAGAGAAGCAATGTTTACATAGAGGTCAGCGAAGCATCTCTGTGCTGATGGTTTGTACTTTAGAATGCACAGATTCTCTCCCCCTTCTGAGGATTTAATAAGAATGGTCAAAGCAGAGCATGGTGGAGCTACCTCGAATCCCACCACTCAGAAGGCAGAGGCAAGCAGATCTCTGTGAGTTCTAGGCCACTCTGGTCTACACAGAGGGAATCTGTGAAATATAACTCAGTGCCCGAGATCCTTCCACACACTAACTTTCATTTTGATTCTGGATTCTATATTCTTAATGAAGTACATTCTTAAATCGCAGGTTTTTTCCTTTTTTTAGATACAGGGAGACAAAATTGCTTGGTCTAGGCAAATGAGCAAGTCTCTCTTTTAAAATGAAATTAAAGTCTTTGTACTACAGCTGGTGGCTAGGAGAATGAGTAAATGGCTGACTTTAAACTTTTTGTCTGTTCTGATGAGGACAGAGACTTAATCAGATGAAAATAAAGGAATTTGGAGTAGAATCCAACGCCAAGGAAAGCCACAGTCGCTACTCAGAAAATGCTCCTGTGCTTCTGTTTCCATAGGAGGTAACCTGGCTATGACAGAGCCATTGCTCGGTCCTCCCCGCTGCCCCTCTCCCCGTAGACAGCCATTTATTGTTTGGTCCAAAACTTTGCACAGTCCTTTTAGGCCCTTAGTCTCTCTTAATTCTCCAAGGGTGAATCAAGAGGGAAAAATCCGATTGTTCTTTTTAAGTTTACATACACGCGTGGAAAGTTTATGTGTCTAGGTTGCTTCCGGCTGAAAGACTGAAGAGTGGGCTTTATTTCTAAGAGAGCTTAGCAGATGGACAGTGCTCAATATGGACCAAGGATTTTAGGGATGGTTTAAAAAAATAATAAACAGCCAAAATATCTAAGTCTGAAAAGCATCACATGCAGGCCCAGCATTTCTTCTGATAGTGTATTTTGTCACCTTTGAAAAAAGCATGCATTTTCAAAAGTTTCAACACATAAGACAATCTACAGGAACATGGCCTTGGTCAACATAAACACATTTGTAAGGAACATTATTTTTCTAAATAAACAGTTGCTACCTAACTCACCTCACTAATTGTGTTTTCCTTCCAAGAAACCTCCACTGTACACATGTATGCACATTTATTTGTATTATCCTATCTGTATTCCGTGTTTCTGCAGTTTGAACAGCTTGAACTGTAAAAGAATCTTGCAGCTAGCTCAGTGCTCTGTACAGGGACTTTTACTTTACCTTAATATGGTCTGAGATTAGGATTACATTTACATTTTTAAACAGAAGAGTTTTTCTATGGTTTTAAGTGTTCCAGAAAATGTGTAAAGCAGAGAACTTATTTACTTGATGTTTTAAAAAAGCAAAATCCTAGTGCTTCCATCAAATCACAATTTAGGGGCATTGGATTTACTAAAAACCTGAATTTTTCCTGAGTTATTTGTCATTTATAAGACTTTCTTACTTATGAATTTATTATTCATTTTAAGACTAATATAAATGTATTGTGCATACTCAGTTACAGATGGTATACTGTTAAACAATTGCTCACAACTATTCATGATATGTGTGTGTGTGGTGCATGTGTGTTCTTGTGTATGTGTTTGCACATGTTTCCCTGTGTTTGCACTGTATATATGTGCATATATTAGCCCCAGGTTAATACCTGGAGCCACCCTAATCACTTGCCTCCCTATCCGTTATGAAAGGGCTTCTCAGTTGAAACCAGAGCTGTTGATCCAGCTTGTCTCACTAGCTGGCTTTCTCTGGAGATTGTCTGCCTTCCAATTACTGGGAGTTTAGGAGAGCCACCAAACCCAACTGACATCATGTGGGGTTAGGGATCTGAACTATGGTCCTCCTGCTTGTGTATTAGATGCCCTAGCTACTGAGTCATCTTCTAGTCCCTTTGTCATAATTTTTATATATATATATATATATATATATATATATATATATGTGTGTGTGTGTGTGTGTGTGTGTGTATATATGTATGTATATATGAGTGTGTATATATTCTGCTTAATAACGATGCATGTTTCTAACCCCCTTTGTCATCTCTAATTTTAATTTGTGCCCATTTTCTTTTGTTTATCTATTACTGACTTCAAACTTTTGCTTAATCTATTTTCTAACTTTCACTTTTATCCCTTTTTACTTTTGTTCTTCTTTTAGATTTATTTTCCTTTCTCTGAAAATATTTCTAAAACTCTGAATTAACTCTATCTAACTTTTGCTCAGATCATAGTGGTCATATATTGTTTCTTCATTTTCATTATTGGTTAAGTGGCTTTTTATTTTAACTTCTTCCTAGATCCACTCCCTCCTTCTGAGGGTGTTTTTGTATTTCCATGTGCTTGGGATTACTTCATGTGGGAGCTAGAGACGCGAACTAAAAGATGTTGACTTGGGTTTAAAGGGTGTCCTGACACTTTACTAATGTAGTGCTGTTCACATCTGCAGACATTTGAGATTTCAGGCTAATCAAGGAAAAGGCTGAAGTTAATGTGCTAACTGTGGATTCCTTCCTCACACTCTGTTGCTGCCATGTGGGCCCCTCAACAGCACCGGGCTGGGCAAAGGTTTGCAGTTCCGGTAGCAGGGCCAAGTGTTTCATTGCTTCTCAGTCAGTGAGTGGCAGTAGTGAGTTAATCAGTCACTAAGAGTTAAACAAATACCGTTATTAGAAAGAGAGGGGCCTCTCTTGGTAAATCGGGCATCATCTGCATGGAAGATCTAATTCATGAGATCTACACAGCTGGGAAATGCTTCAAGGAAGTAAATAACTTCCTGTGGCCCTTCAAATCATCTTCCCCACGAGGTGGAATAAAGAAAAAGACAACTCACTTTATAGAAGGTGGAGATGCTGGCAAGAGGGAAGACCAGGTAAATAGGCTTCTTAGACGGATGAACTAAGGTGTCACCCATGGTATTTTTGTAATCTGGTCAGTTAATTAACAGTCACAGCAGCCTGCCATCCACAAGCCGCATCCTTGTCATGGGAGTAGATGGTGAAGTAGCATCCCAGACTGTGATCTTCTTTCTGCCTTTGTATACTCGCTGATCTCCAAGAAGATCGTTTAGGTCATTTATTTCAACTCCAAGTTCCACCTAGTGCTCTTTCTGATTTGGTCCCTGTCCTATGACATACCTTGAAAAATGAGTTTTATAATGAAAAAAAGACTTGAACTAAATCTGACTGGAAAAGTCTCCAGAGACAGGAAATTTCCTACCTCATTCTTCTCTAGAAATATAATTTAGATGTCACACCTGCTATGTTGTTGGCCACATGGTACTCAACAAATTCTTGGAGAAAATATCATTATTGTCGATGGTAGTAGCATAACATAGAAAATAATTGGTGGTGGTGGGCTAACTACAGGCACTGGTTGGTGGTGGTGGTAGGCTAACTACAGGCAAAGGTTGTTGGTGGAAGGATAACTACTAGCACTGGTTGGTGGTAGGGTAACTACAGGCAATGGTTGGAGGTACTAGGATAACTAGTATAACTATAAGCATTGATTAATGGTAGGGTAACTACAGGTAGTGAATGGTGGCAGTAGATGCAATCATAGGACTGGCAGAGATGCCCCTCATGGAACCTCTTGTACAGGCTCAGCTGTGAGGTTCAGCCAGTGATTAACCATTGTGTGTTCGTGGTTGTTTTTCTCACCTTGGCTAGGTTGGGCTAGTGTTTTCTTGTCTCCAGACCTAACATTAGCTCCCATCCACTGTTGTTTTTAGAAGCCAGGCAGCAAATATACCAGATGTAGATCTCATCTATCCTTTCTTCCAAAGTAATCCTGCTCAAATACTTCTTAAATACAAATCTCTCTGAGCTAAAATCAAGACTACAGCTTCTCAGCAACCTGCTACTCCATCTGGATACTTTGGTCAGGTGGAACCAGCTCACTATTTCTGGAATGAATATAAAATCTCCAATGCTATTATTACTTGCACTTTCCAGGAATGAGAGAGAAATTTGCAAAGCCACTGGATCCAGGCTTGTGTTTTCCCTTCTGAAAACCCTGGCACTCATGTTACTTCGCATTCATTTCCTATCACTTCTAGCAATCAAAGTATGGAAAAGAAAAGATGTAACAGGAAACACTTGCATGGCTTGCCACAATCCAGCACATCTCTCTACCATGTGGATTATTCATGAAGGAAACATATATATCCTTTAAATACTGTTATCATCAGGCAGGTAGAATGGTTCTAAGTGCAAGAAAGCTTGTTACATGAAGAACTGAGTTCTGATCCCCAGTACCAACATAAAAAGAATCAGTCGTGATGGGGCTTGTACCTATAACCCAGTGCTTGTGTGTCAGAGACATGAACATTTCTGTGTCTCACTGGCTACAAGTCTAGATTTAGGTTCAGACTGAAACCAAGTCTCAAGGCAATAAAGCCAAAAGTCATAGAGGAAGGCACCTGGCACACATGGGCCCATGCATGCGCAAAGCACATAGCAAAGAGAGAAATACTGATGTCACGTCATCATGACTAAAATTATCAGTAAGAATGAAGGTGCTTGGGCTGGTGAGATGGCTCAGTGGGTAAGAGCACTGACTGCTCTTCAGAAGGTTATGAGTTTGGATCCCAGCAATGACATGGTGGCTCACAACCACCTGTAATGAAATCTGATGCCGTCTTCTGGTGTGTCGGAAGACAGCTACAGTGTACTCATTTATAATAATAAATAAATCTTTAAAAAAAGCTTATTAAGAATGAAGGTGCTTATCCTTGCTATTAAAGAAAAAGTTTCAAGGCTCTCTGACACCATCATCTAGTAACAAATATACCTATTGCCAGTTTAAAACAAACTGAAGGCTTTGCATGAAAATTATAGTAATCCACATATCGCAGCTTTCTTATACCTGTTACAATAAACCTCTATGTCACAGCTTTTTTCTGTCTTACACAGGTCACCATTATTACAACAAAGCATGGGCTTACCTGTGCGATAGACAAAGGTGCCTTCAGTTTCTGATGACGACGGAGACACCAGCTCTTCTTCAAATTCATTGGAGCTAAAAGATCCCGAATGGTTCCTTCGCCTCTTTTTCCCCATCATGGCAGTGCTGGTGGCCATGACGTGTCTCAAAGAGTCGTTAAGGTAACGGTTCAACAAGCTGCTCTTATACTTGGGTGGCGACGCGTAATCCTCAGCAGCCCTTGACTCTGGTCTCCCGCCAGCTTTCACTGCTGAGCTCTCCCCTTTAATCACAGTGTGGTGGGCGGGGGTGTTATAGCCCTCTTCATTCATGTGATTTCTTTGGGGATTTTCTCCATCTAAGGGGAGAAATATCACCAACTAGTATTTGCACATACTTTTTCCAGCTGCTCAACTGTCACACTTAGTCATTAAAAATATATACAACAGAAGAATATATGCCATTGTAAGATTATTTTTATATATGATTAATTTTTAGGTAAAGAGAAGCAGTAACCTATGTAATTGCTCCCTAGAGTATTTAATTTTGATGAAAATGCTTTCCCCCCACATGACAGATCTGTAAACAGCAGAAATGGCTATAACTCCCTTTTGGCTTTGGCTTGGTTATATAAAGATGAAGTTGCCTCATGCAATAGAAAACAATCTGTGGACTAGCATATCTTGTGGGGTAGGGTCACTAAGACTGTACCTAGGGTGAAGTTGTTACAAAAGCAGAGCAAAGACAGGAAGACAAAAACCTGAACGAACCTTCAGAGCAGGAGTCGTCATCGCTGCTCACACTGAGCCGTTCAGCATTGCCCTGAACATACTTGTTGTATAACTTTATTCTTAAGGCCCAACTTAAATCTGGCTGCCGGACAGTGTTCTTCAGCCGACGTCTAGCATTAGCGAACCAATTTGACACCTAAAACGGCATTAGTTTTTCAATTAACAGTACATTAAAACATGGTGGTCTAATATCCACTTATCAGTGAGTGCATACCATGTGTATTCTTTTGTGATTGGGTTACCTCCCTCAGGATAACTAATAACTAATAATTAATAATAATAATAATAATTAATAATTAGGATAACTAATTCTAGTTCCATCCATTTGCCTAAGAATTTCATGAGGTCACTATTTTTAAGAGCTGAGTAAATGTACCACATTTTCTGTATCCATTCCTCTACTGAAGGACATCTGGGTTCTTTCCAGTTTCTGGCTATTATAAATAAGGCTGCTATGAACACAGTGGAGCATGTGTCCTTATTACATGTTGGAGAAACTTTTGAGTATATGCACAGGAGTGGTATAGCTGGATCCTCAGGTACTACTCTGTCCAGTTTTCTGAGGAACAGCCAGACCAATTTCCAGAGTAGTTGTGCCAGCTTGCAATCCCACCAACAATGGAGGAGTGTTCCTCTTTCTCCACATCCTTACCAGCATCTTCTGTCACCTGAGTTTTTTATCTTAGCCATTCTGACTGGTGTGAGGTGGAATCTCAGGGTTGTTTTGATTAGCCCAAAAGTTCGGAATACCCAAGATACAATTCACAGACCACATGAAGCTCAAGAATAAGGAAGACCAAAGGGTGAGTGCTTCTGTCCTTAGAAAGGGGAACAAAATACTCACAGGAGGAAATACGGAGACAAAGTTTGGAGCAGAGACTGAAGGAAAGGCCATCCAGAGACTGCCCCACCTGGGGATCCATCCCATATTCAGTTAACAAACCCAGATACTATTGTGGATGCCAACAAGTGCATGCTGACAGGAGCCTGATATAGCTGTCTCCTGAAAGGCTCTGCCAGTGCCTTACAAATACAGAGATGGATGCTCGCAGCCAACCATTGGACTGAGCACGGCATCCGCAATGGAGTAGTTAGAGAAAGGAGTGAAGGAACTGAAGGAGTTTGCAATCCTATAGGAAGAACAATAACCAACCAGAACCCCCAGACCTCCCAGGGACTAAATCACCAACCAAGGAGTACACCTGGAGGGACCTATGACTCCAGCTGCATATGTAGTAGAAGATGACCTTGTTGGGCATCAATGGGAGGAGAGGCCCTTGGTCCTGTGAAGGCTTGATGCAGGAGAATTTGAGGGTGTAATGTGGGAGTGAGTGAGTGAGTGAGTGAGTGAGTGAGTGAGTGAGTGGGAGAACACCCTCATAGAAGCAGGGGAAGGGGGTGAGTAGGTGGCTTCGGGGCGGGGGGCTGTTGTACCAAGAAAGCAGATAATATTTGAAATGTAAATAAAGAAAATATCCAATAAAAAATTAAAAGCAAAAACAAAAAGCAACAACAACAAACATGGTGGCCATGCACTTGCTTTCTCTTAAAGGACCCAAGTCCAGGGTTGTGACATGCACCCATGGTCTTAGCTACTCGGGAGGCTGCAGCAGGAGAGTCACTTTGGAATCAGGTTTGGGAGCAGTGGGAGGTTTCATCTCAAAAGAGACATGGGGAGGAGAGAGAGGGAGAGGAGGAGAGGGAGTAGAAGGACAAACAATGATACAAGACTCCACAGACACAAGGAGTAGAAAAGTTAATGATGATATTGAGTGGACTAGCTTGTTTTTTTGAAATTTTGAAAAGTAAGAGAGCCTTCTGAGCCAGTGTCTACTGTTCAGGAAATGCCTAAGTTAAGGTATAGAGAAGCGCAGCGATGAACATCCAACAGGAGAACAAAAGGCACACATGAGACTTAAACAGAGGTAGGGTGAGGTTTGAGAATCACAGGCTTAGAGGGAGGTGAAGGCTACATGTGAGTAGGCTTAATGAAGACAGTGAAGGGTCAAGCTTTGGAGGCCAATTGAGGAGATTGGACAACTTAACAGAGGAGCTAGCAAATCGACCAAAGGCAGTGCAATCGGAGCCGTGAGGAGAAGGAGGCCAATGGGCATCCTGCTGGAAACTGAAAGTCCATTGTTTCTTATGTACACCAGTGAAGACTTAAAAAAAAAAAAAAAGATATTTGAAAGCAAAGAAAAATTACTTTCACTCTTTCTTCAAGGAGCCATTGAGTTCCCAGAGGATAAAATGTACTTTTCTTATAAAATATCAGGATATCAACAGCATATAGCTTTTTCAGAGAAAAAAAGCTAAAAGAACAATATTTGCTTTTAAAAGTACAAACTATAATTATTTTTTCTGTGAATTTGTCTCAGAACACAAACTCCTACTATTACAATGGTTTGTGTGACAATGTTTTCACTGAAACATTTTTTTTTCTTTCTCAGTCATTGTATAAAATGCACTTAAGGTATTTGTAGCATAGTGTAAGTGCTATAAATGCAAAATAAGCAGCTTGGGAAGTTGCTTGATCCCTAAGTATTATATGAGACTACTGTGACCTCTGCTCTAAGGAGTAAACTTCCAGCTTCCCTCTATGTCTAGCATGTGCTGTTTCATTCACATAAATTCAAGGCCGACACACTCACACTGCCCCCTGCCAAGATGACTGTCCCTTCACACTGTGTACCAGGCCATAGCTAAAGCCTTGATCTTCATCAACTTCTATTCAGGTCAAGCTGAGCTGTTATTCAGTGGGTCTTTAAATTCTCAGGCTTTCTTTTCCACACATAGGCACCTTCCAGGAGTATTTATTCAGCAAATAGACAGTGAGCAGCTATTGCATACTAGCTGTGCTGTGAAGTGCAGGCCTTGACAAGCCCATATCAACACACATGAATCTACAAACATCACACACTCGCCTGAATCCCTATAATAAAAGTGATATTCTGAGACCCAAGGCAGCCATGGACCATGGAAGCAGGAGCACCTGATTTCTCGTTCACTAATTTTTCTTCCCACCTCTCATTCTCTCACTCACTGCCCAGAGATTCATGCAATCCCCTGACTACTGCTTAGGTGCTTTAAAAAACATTCTTCCAAACTTCCCTAGTCTCCATTCTGTTCTCTTATACGGATCTTAGCAACTATTATTAAATTCAGTCATGATGCATTATTTTGACTTAATCAATTCACTCAAGACATCAATAATGACCTGCTGTCCTTGTGACTGTGGAATGCCGAAAGTGCCTTGATTTCTTGGTCTGAATTTTCTAAAATCATGCCATGTCATGTAGACTTAGTTCATTCATTCCAACTTTCTCTGACCTTGACATACACATCTAGGGGCTGGGATGTAAGCCAGGCAACACTCTGGGTTTGATGCTCAGCATGAAAACAACACAAAACAGAAAAGCAATGCCTTTACTGTAAGATGGGTCAGATGGTCCCTAACACTTCTGAGAGCTGTGAAACAGCTGTCACTCACTGCCTACATGCCAATCACTTTGCAGCTAGCTGTGCACCCTGCCTCCAACTCACCTATGTGCCTTCAAAACCACTTGCATGTGACTAGGCCTATTTTTACACTTCTCACACAGAGGATACATCTTCTCCTGTGTCTATATCACATTTCATAGGGCCCAGCACCAAACCTTTCTGTGTTACTTTCTTTACTAAACAATATTCAATGGAGACGGGACTAGGTAGACCTAACCAATGTCTCTAGCTGGCTTTATATCCACATGGTACAGAGTGTAACCCAGTTCTCAGGACACTTCATATAAGAGTGGAATGGCCTTCTAGTTAAAAATAAACATCAGTTTACTATGGTTCTAATGTATAAAAATGGAAGAATATTTAAATGTCTTGGGGATTAACTGGCTTTTCACAATTAAGAACCATCTACCTTTTAGTGTGATATATATTCATAGCACTTAAGCTCTTATAATAACATTGGAGAATTCCCAGAATAGTCTGTTATCTAATAAAGGCTTTTCTAAACTGGTTTTCTAAGTTCAATTGATGCCCAGTATACTAGCATGTAGATGCTGCCGTATTTATCAATAGAAATGTACAGTACAGCTTAACAGCAGGGTGCAGGACGAGGGGTTTCATACTGGCTTCCATGAACAGCAGAGTGCAGGATGAGGGGTTTCATATTGACTTCCATGAACAGCAGAGGTACTGATGGTTGATGAATTTGCATTTCTGTTTTTGCAATTTTCCTCATGACTTTGTCAGTCTTGTGTCACTGACAAAAATAAAAATATAAACTCACATTTTCTACATTTTATACTTGCTTCGGACTCCTTCATATTCATGAATATTTCCTTACCAAGGGTGGGTTCTGGAACAGCATTTAAATGTCAGAAGTGCCTTTAAAACTCCATATTTTAAAAATGAAAGCTTAGAGAACTGAATATCTAGAAGCTGGAAGGGAAGAAAAAAAACTGCTTTCTGTCATCTTCACCAAAGGTGCTTAGGTTTGTCATGTGGACAGAGAAACTGCAGGGTGGACCCAGAAGAATGAACTGGAGTCTGTCTGGTTCTAAACATATCACATTAAGAAGCTTAGTTTGAGTTATTAATTTAAATAACCTTCTTTCCATACCTGTAACATTTGGAATGATGTGTAAGGTCTCATGTAAGATTTGTTGAATATTTCAGTATTGCCTTAGAATAAATACTCAACTTTCAGCAAAAGCAGCTATACCAATGTTGGAAGGAAAATTTTTGTACTACTGCGATTTTACCAAGCATACAGGAGCACATCACAGGAATGTGAAATTACAGCCCCAGAAGAGGCCTAGACATCCAGCTTACTCCTTGGTGAGCTGCAAATCTCATAATAACACCAACTTTCCATGCCACCCTACTTGTCACTGCTGCACAACAATACAAGCTGTTCCTATTTGAGGAGTACATAACACATTTTTATAATACATGAACAGTGTTAGTGATGGGCACCACACCCAGTGTAATGCTTGTTTGTTTGACATCAAAGCATGCCTCAAAATCCTTAATTTTGATCAAAATGCTTCTTATGATGTCACAAGGGTGATGCCACATGCAAACAGAAGTTAAAGACTCCTAGCAAATTAGGGCCAAACGGTTAGGATTAGTGAATAGCAATGAATGAGAGTCACATGATTCATCCGCTCGTTTCTGTTCCATTTTCCCAAGGATGGACACTACGGTATTAACCAAGTCCTCTGGAATTCTGTGTAGCAGAAAAAGTACTAAAGCATATTTCCACCTTTTCCCTTCTAAGCTTCCTGGGAGACCAGGAAATGCAGGTTTCACAGCCTTCCTCAGCAGTGTGAGAGGGGCAAAGGAGCTTAAAATTACTGTGTAGGAAAAGCCTGGCACACACTCAGAGGAAAATGTTAAATGCAAAATAAGTGTCCAAACTTACAGCATCTTGTTGAGGAATAAAATAGTCTTGGAGGATAGATTGCTGCTATAAATCTTGAGGAAGAAGCAAGAGGAGGCCCCGCAGTCAACGTGAACCAAGGACTCAGAAATAACAACAGCTTTCCATAACTGCCTGCAGGCATATGTGCACGGTATATTTGTAGACAATTAAAGTGGTCATCATCCTCTAGGACAAAACTAAGAAGCTGCCCTATGCATGTTTCCTACAGTATTCTAAAAGCAACCGGAGTTCAAGGCTTCCTAGAATGGCCAGAGAGACATCCTGGAAAGCTATATGTGACTTTAATGAGAAGAAAGCTATTGGAAGGGATGGTGTGCTGCAGGGAGTGAGCCACATGGTGGGGTGAGCCGTGTGAGGAAGAAGAGACCCTCTCTTCTCCTCCGGAAGGCTGGTCCCTGACTCTGGACACAGAGTCTAATCCTCAGGAATCAAAAGCTTGACTCAGATCACACCTCTACACTCTGCCTCCAGAGGTGTAAAGCATTTGCATAATTTATGCAGTTTCTAAAATTGGACTTCACTTTGGAAGTTTAATCTATGTTTGTCTTACATAAATTCCTATATATAAAAACAGATAGGTGGATGTGTGGGCATATGTATGTGCATATGACGTATGTTCTTTACATATGCCATTGTGCATAGTTGAAAATAACTGAACCTAAGCTGGATTATAAATAAGGTCCCTGGTGGTAATTTTATTCATTCAAGTTTTTTCACTTACCACTTTAAAAAAGTTTAAGAAATTTATCATACTGACAAATAATTAAAAAGCCATTGTCATACATGTATTATTATTATAAACAATCTTTACTCCATTTAAGAATTACATATTTTTATTCTCTGAGTCATATGAAAGAACAAATTTTGAACAAAAATTTCACATAGATTTTAAAAAATGTAATGTTACCAAAGTATAAGTGTGAAAGCAGTTCTTTGTACTAAATTTATCATTATAAGTGGCAAATTACTACATAAGTAAATTAAAAATATAACTTTGTACTGCAGTTTTCCGAAGATAGCAATTAAAATACAATAGTTTAAATTTCTCTTTAAAAGCTGTTTTTAAAAACTTGTCAAATAGACTTGTTTTACATATGAACTGCTGTGAAACCATATCATAACCAAAATAATGTACTACTTTATTGTTGAACTCACTGCTAGTATTCAAGCACCTCCATAAGTAGGCATATGTCCAGAACAAGTAACAGGCATGTTTAAATTGACATTGGAGCATATGCATTTATTTTCATAAGTCAACTTTTTCTGATTGTAATAACTTATTTAGAAATTGCTTTTGCAAAGTTCACAGTTTTGTGCTAAATGGATCTCAAGCCAAGAATACAGAATTCGTTTTTGCCTCCAGTGTTGCGGCAAATCACCACTATTACAATTTCCTGTTAATAGGAAGGAAAGCAGATGTTTTTCTCTAAAACTGTATTCTGAAAATAAGAAGAAAAATACATGGTAGAATTCTGTGGAGAGTTGCTACAAGCCAACACAAATGCTCTGTCAAACTTTCCAGTAATTCTTAAATACTCTGGAAAGAGATTTTTATTTTATCGAGTACGGTTTTATCTTGGATCTCACGGTATCCTCTTGTCATACGTTTGATGAAATGCCCCAACTTTCACACGTGTGCTACCTTAATATAAAAGAAATTCCTAGCTACTGTAATATAAAGAACTTTCCACCTTACCCTGTGGACTCCTCATTCTGAATCTGTTGTTTACACAAAAGTTTGCATTACTACATTTAGTAAAGAACACTGCAGAGTGATGGAAAAGCGTTTAATCTGGGATTGGTTATCTAGAGTCCTCTGCCTGCAGCTTCCACTCACCTTGGTAAAACACTGGTAGTAACTGCTCTGTAGCACGTGTTTGGGAGAATACCAAATACTGATTGTGCTTTTTTAAAAAAAAGCTAATTAAATATAAAGCAGTGTTTGTTCACTAGAAAAGAAACATGCAGGCACGGTTGGCAACGGGAACCAGCCAGGCACACTGTGGAGTCTTCTCTCCTTAGCCCGCCAGACAGCAGTAGCAAAGGGCTGGCTGGGGCCAGGATGAGGCAGCATTTAAAAGCCCCTTCCTGCCTTTCCTGTTCTCTGACCTACCTCTGAAGAACAGTTATTTTTACTTAGTATGTACATGAGTTTTGACTTGGGGTCCAATATGCGCCTGCAGGCTCCCAGGTTCTCAAAGCTGAACCGGAGTCCTTGGCATCACCTGGGAACACCTCAGAAATGCACACTATGGCCCTGCCCCAGAGCTACAAAATCTGGAACGGTGAGCAGAGCAGGATACAATCTGTGCTCTAAGTAGACTTCCTGGTAACTGATACACACTAATGACTGAAAACAACGGAAGGTAGACCACCCTTATCTATTATTGCTCTTAAATCCAGATTCCTACCCATTTTTGTATCATACTGCAGCTGGCCTTCCATTCCCTCCACCTGCAACAATGCACCGTGGACACTCCTACTGGACCCAACCATTCACACTGAGATGACTGACAGGGGGAAATCCCTTCTCCACGACAGGACCTGGCACCTGTGCCTGGCAACAGAGGCAAAGATCTGGACCTGCCTCTGAACTAGGCAGGATGAGGCACAATGGCAGCAGCAGCACTGTGTTTCTGCTCCCCAGCCGCTAGCGCTAGCGGGGAGACCCACTTTGGAGGAATCTGGATTACCTGCACTAGCGTCATCTGCGAGCCTAGGGCCAAGAGGATCTTCTCAGTCTTCGTGGGGTACGGGTTGTCTCGGTGCTTGTAAAGCCACTGCTTAAGCGGCCGCGCCATGTCTTGCAGGGCCTGTCGCTTATGCCTCACCTTCCCTCCGTTCTGCCGAGCCCTGAGACATAAGGAGAGGAGGGGACATGTTAGGGGAACCTTAGGGTAGCCTGAAGGCCCTCCATGATAGATCGCATTTCTGTGATGTCAGCACCCAGGGATTAACCGCAGAGCGCCCCCATCATCCCTCAACCTCCCAGAAACCCAGGGTATACTAAAGCAATCAATCCTAACAACCCCCAAAGTCAGGGCAAAGCCAGAAAAGGAAACCCCACAATTTCTAGGTGTGAGCATCAGGTCCTATACATCTTTCTGACTAGCCTGCTGGCCACGGAACCACGCGCCAAATGCAAGGCTTTACATTTATACTGAAAGGCGGAGCTATTTTGATCCCAGTAAGGCAGGGATGTAGGGGTAGGGACAAACGCCACGTGGTTGGGAAACCATTCACTGAACTGCAGATCTGGACCTAGAGCTGACACCTTTTTCGACCTCTCCTTCAGGCCATTGAGCGGTCCTGGCTCAGAGAACGGCCAGTCCTCCAGTTCTCTTGCTCGGGTCTTTGGGCTGTGGGTCGCCAGCGGTTAGGGAACACACACTGGACTCAGGAAACAAAGCAAAGGCTACCTAGGCTCTGTGAACTCTGTGTTTGTTTCATTTAATGCTCTGAAAGCGCGAGAAGCTGGGAAAGGAGCAGAAAGTACAAAAGAGCTCTAAAGCCTTTCCCTCTTTAAGAAAATGAAAAGCGCAAAACGTACCAACTGCTAAAGGGTTGTAAAAGACCTCAGGAAAGCAGACTCCTACAAGGAACACCCAGCAGCTGGTCCTGGAGCCCGCAGTGGGTGCTGCGCTCCCGGGAGGCTCCAGGAGGTGTCGCCGCGTGCATCTGCGAGCGCTCCCACCCCCAGTTCCCGCTTTTGCGACTGAGCCCCTGCCTCAGCCGCGTGAGCTTCCTCAGACTCTTTGAAATGCAATTCCACCCGCACAGACTGGTAGTAACAGCCCGAGAAAGCCTAATCTCTTTTACCAACCAGCAGTGCCGCAAAACAAGCAGCTGGTGCTGTGGCTCTAGAGCGGGCCGGCTGCTTTAGGTGCCGCGAGGACCATGCCCGGCACGCACTGCGCCGCACACCCCGGGACTGGAGCTGAGGGCTCGCCCCGGAGTTCCTGAGCCCGGACAACCCTCTTAGCCCCAGGAACCGAAAGCCTCCAAGTCGGCAGTCTTTTTCTCCGGGCTCGCCACGGACCCCGCGGAGCTGTATGCGCCAAGGACGCCCTGGGGGAGTACACCTTCCCAACATCTAGTCCCAGGCCCGGGTAAGATCCTCGGGCTACAGAAAAGGAAGCTCATGAGGTCTCACCTGGGAACCATCGGTTTGACTCCACTTTGTCACAGCGCACAGCGCTCAATCTGCTCCTGCTGTACTACAGAGGAAGCAAGAAACTACGCCGGGTCCCTGCCAAGGTGCGGGAAGACTGGGCGCTCTCAATTTTTATCAAGCCTCTTTTGAACTGTTCTAAGGAATCAATCCTCCCAATTTTGAGGTGGTAAATGCTGGAAGCTGCCGACTCCGATCTTGTTGCACTTCACCCACCCAGTTCTTGCCGCCCCTACCCTTTCGGATTCGCGGGTAGGCACCCCGGGCATGCGCATACCCTGTCCTCCGGTGTCTCAGGCTGAGGTTGTCCTTGAGGGGAGGGCCTCCTGGAATGCCCATCTCCGGGCCTGTGTGTGGACTGTCCAGGACGCCACCGAATGGCCGGCTGCCACGTTCCCGATCTGGGATACCTCGGTCTTCAAAAAGCACAGCTCCTCCGAGCTTGTTGAAGACGATGGTGTTCATGATGGGGGATGGCAGGGACGCGCGGCCTTGCCGCAGAGCCTCGGAGTCCACCAGGAGTTCCGCAGCCGGGCTCGGGTTCTAGAAGATCAAGATGCAGCATGCTACTTCCGACCGTGCTCAGGTTCCCGCAACTCAGGAGCCCTAAATTTGGTTGGGCTGCCGGGCTGCTGAGCTGAAGGGAGGGGCTGTATGGCTGCTAGTGACCAGGGAACACCCTTCTTCCATACCTAGCTGCCTACACACTCATATAGCAGTCCTGGGACAGTTCCCTACCTTGCTCCTCTGGTCAATCGAGCTCCCACACCTCTAAGGACTTCAAACAAATAATTTACCTATTGAGGAAAAGCAATTTCCGAAGGAACTTTCGGTCTCTAAGAGAGACACAATCTGGACAGCAGAGCAGAATAAACAAGTAAGGGAGATGTTCACTAAGCACCACACAGATTAAATTTCTTCTGGGGTATCCGGAGGATGGAAAGAAGAGACGATTTAAAGTAACGTGAATGAATAATTGCATCCACAAGGACACGTCAATGAGCCCTAGATCTTGGTGTCAGGATTTTCGTGTCTTCTAGCTCCTGGACCATATGATGGAGACCCCTGCGCCTTTCGGTTAAACTCTCCCGGTGGGATAAGGGTAATGAGAAATTAGGAATAGAGCCCCAAACCTGAAAATTAAGTGGTGTAAGGTCAAAGATGTCACAGATTATCTTCCTCCCCCCCCCCGTACCCCCCCATCTTGCTAAGGAACCCCGAGCGAAGGGGCCAGCTCCGGTGTCTCTGGGGATTACAGTCCGCAGGAATTCGAGCCCATTTAGGACGCCGGGAGCCTCGAAGTTGGCAGAGGCCCGCACACCTTTCAAACTGTGGGCTCCAGGACAGTCTGGGACTCATCTCTGGAGTTGGGGTGCCTCGGGGCATCAGCCGGCCAGGTACGGACAGCCGGATCAAGGTCGCGCGGCTGCAGAACAGCCACTATAAGGTTGCGAGAATCGGAACAAGCCCACGGGCAGGATCTCCCTCCAACACTCTCCCCACTCCGCGTGCAACTCCGGGTAGCTCATTCAACTCACTCCCAGCATCCCTTCAAAACACACACACACACACACACACACACACACACACACACCACAGCTTCTCGCAGAGCCTACACTCGCCAACTCCCCCCTCCGCTTCCTCTTGTCACCGCAGTGGCTGCTACTGCTACACGCGACATTTGGGACAAGCCACAGCAACTAGGCGACGGCCATGGTCAGTATTGGTGTGTAAAATGAAGTCAGATCTCTGGTGGCAGCTGCGTTGGTGCCCTAAGGCTGAATCCTGTGCAGGCAGGTAATGGCCTGGAGTGCGCACCCTGCCTCGTCGATAAGTGTCAAAGCAAGTTTGGGAGCCTGACTCCCTCATCCCAATGACTGGTGTCCACTCCTCTTTGTGGGTGCAAGCGTCCTTCCCCCATGCCATTCCACCTTTTTCCACCAGCCCAGTCCTAAACGCTACAGCGCACTTTCCCAGGCAAAACCTAGGACCTTTCCCACAGTCTGCAAACACCGCCTGCTCTAGCTCTGAGACTGCAGCCGCGGTAGCAGGAGAGCCTTGAACTATTGCAATGGGCGTGAGGCACGAGGTAGTGGAGACCTGCGGTTCCTATTCTTCCTGGGCTCCCGTGAGAGGTCCCCAACACCCCATATCAGCCCCTGTGCTCTACACTTACCCAGATTCGCTCCTAGCAGCGCTGACGAGAGCGATCCTTGCAGAACTGCCCCGCGGATAATTAAAAAGCAAAGCGAGGGCGGCCAGGTGGGTTGCTAAATGCTTCCCAGACCCACCCTCTGGCTTTGACCGACACCCGGGGCGCGTCACCCACTAGATCTCAGACGGAGGTGGGGGAGGGGACGGCAGAGCAGGGGCGTGCTGAGAGCAGAGGAGCAGCCTCGGTGAGCCTAGGGTTCAGCGCTCGGAGAAGGGGTGTCGGGGCCGTACCTGTGGCCGCGGAGTCTGCAGCCAGCGTCTGACTGTCCCGTCTAGGGACTAGGCACACTCCCATCCCCACCGCATGTTCTCGACGCCGGCTCCTTTGCGTTCACCGGGCCACCGGCGTCGTCTCGGCTTTATTTACCCAGACGGGTGCGCACGGCCCGGGAACCGGAATACCGAAGCCTTCTCATGTTTCCCGACTGCCCGGTCCAGCCTGCGAACATCCCGCGGGCGCGGTATCCATGTTCCCGGGCGGCGAGAGAGGAAGCGATCGTGCCCGCCGGGCCGCGGGAGCTGCAGTTAACCCCTCTAGTAGACTCAGCCGCGGGCCACGCCGGGAGCCCCGGGCAGTAGCATCTTCCCGGCAGGGCACCGCTCCCGGATGCTTTCGCCTAACAGCGCCCAGCAAGACCGGCTCTTTCTTTCCTTTTGCGCTCAGGGGAGTAATCCGAGAAGCTGCCCGGAGCCTGGGGCTCGCGTCAACAGTACAGAGGTTGCGGTGCAAATCCTGTGTCTTAGCTGCTCCCAGTGCCGGAAATGTCACCAAGCAAGGCCGGGAGCAAGGAGGTGGCGGAGACGCCCCAGGTGTTTTCTCTCCTGATTAGCTGGAGATTAGAGCTTCTTGCAACTGGGGAACCCCTTTTGGTGTCGCCAGGCTGGCCCGCGAAGTCCAGGCTGCGGAGGTCAAGGCCAGGCAAGCGTCCGCTTCCCGGAAAGAGAACTGCAGAGGTAGAGGTGCGGGAAGGCAGAGGAGGGGCAAGGCGAGCTGAGGTGCCGGTGCTGCCGTAGCCAGGTGTGCAGAAGACAGAGGTAGAGGAGACCTGGATCTACCTACGTACGCCCCAGGGTTAGAACCTAAAGTCGTGTGGAGCAAGAAGAAAGAATGGCTACCACATTCTCTAAGATGTGATTTGTAATCTACCAAACACTGCGCAGTTGGATGGGAGAAGCTCATGGAGGTGGAGCACCAAGTCTCCTGCTCTGATGGTTGGGCCCCACTGCTGCTTTTGGTGCCGGCTCTGTCTTTTAAGAGCTAAAGTTTTAAACACACACACACACACACAAAAAAAAATACCTGAAAGAATTTGCATTATTTGGACTTTTCTCGCGTAACGATAGCCACACAGGGCTGATGTAGAGCCCCACGAAAGAATCTGCCTTTTATGTGGTCTAGAAGTGGCTAAAATAGATAATAAAGCTGATATTTTCAGAACTAATCTCACCCTCGATTCTTCAAAGTTGCCATCTCCTCAATTAGCAGCAAGAAACTCAGCAAGGCACAATCTAAACAAGAAAGGATATGAAATGGTTTTTCATTTTTGCGCTGCAGGCAAATGTTATGGCTTGATCGATCCCCTTTTGTGCTGTTCCCGGGTTTCTGTCATATGATGTTCCTTGGCCGTGCTGCATTGCTGCCTTTTGCGCTGCGCTTGTGCAGTAGGTTGAGGGCAGGCACTGATCCACAGACGCCACCTCAGCGGCTTAAACCCCAGAAACAAATCTGACAATTTCAACCACCGATTTTCGGCGGGCAAGTTTCACAACAGAGGCAGGTACAGTTGACAGTCCATAGGAAGAAAGAGAGCATTCTCTTTCGCAGTCTCTGTGTAAAGATGCTCGGTAGGCATTGCGGTGCAACCATCCCTTCGGACCTACGTTCTCGGAGCTGCCCTTCCCTAGGACGAAGTAGCAATAGCAAATGTGATTCTGATTTCATAATATTCTACTGGTTTATGGAACTGTGTGCTACAGTAATGCTATGATAGTACAGAACAAAGGAATTTTGTGATCTTTAGTGTTTCAATGTATTTACATGTGTTTTTAAAAAATTCTGGGGACTTCACCACACATTGGCACTTTAGTTTCACAGCTTCCTTCCCCACCCCCACTCATAAGAGATACAGAATTAAACAAATATATATTTGCCATACACACCTTAGTCTCACATGAGGTCACTGAAAATTAATATATCACGTTTCCATTGGACTGGGGGACTCAATGCTTCAGGTCTATTTTGCAGTGGAGGGACAGTAGAAGGCCCGTGTTAAAAATGAAAGTGTCTTCCGAACAGGTCACAGAAAATGTTCCAGGTTGCAGCCTATGTGCGAGGGGAAGTATCCGTTTTTATAATAGCTCAGACACCTTCATCGTCATATTAAATTTCACCTTTCCCTAGATTGCTTTTTACCTAGACGGTTCCAGTCTATGCAGTGGGGTATCTGTATCCTCAGCCTCAGATGGGAAGCCCTTGGAAGCAGCAATGGGGAGAGGGAAGCTCTTGTGCAGTGTGTGGATGGTACCCTTTTCTGGGGGAGAGACAAAAAAGAAAGCCCTGCTGGGAGAAAGAAAATTCCAGCCCCAAACTTAATTCTGGTTAATTTGATGTTGGTTTTGTCAAATTTACTAAGGTGTAAAATAAAAATAATAAGTTTTCCACAAACTTGCCTAACCCTATTTTTAAGCTATTTTTTAAAACCTGAAAGTAACATATTACCATTTCTGAAGCTTGGGAGCTGTTAAGGACATTTGGCAAAATCTTTCAACTATTTTATTTAATTTATAATATAATTATAGACATATGCTATTTTCACCTTAAAGTGTGTGGGGAGTTGCTTTTGGTGTTTGGATATTTTTTACCAAGGTATCTTGACATTTCAGAATTATTATTGATCAAAGTGCTTGCAGAGGATCAAAAGTGTTTTAAAACTCACCTTCTCAGTTAATACTTATGGGCAGAGAATGAGAGAATGGTATAAAAGACTCCATTTCTGCTCAGATGTTCTGAGATAGCAAGTGTATGAACAATGACCGGGCTCACTTTACAATTAGCCAAGTTGACTGTGGAGCCCCCAAAACTGGTGTTTTAGGACAGCAGTGCAATTGGGAAAGGTGGCAATATGAGCAGGTTCTCAAAGGCATCTCACAAGCCTTCTAGATTGTTTCCAATTTAATTGAATAAATAAGAACTTCTGGAAGAGTTGGTGCTTTCCCCATAAACTAACTCTTAAGGAAGAAGAGCAGACAACCCAACTTCACCTAGGCAAATCGCATTCTGCAAAGGACACACCAAATGTGGCTAGTGCCCTGTGTGTACATCCCTTTGACCTCTCTCAGTGCCTTCACCTACATGATTAGAAACACATTACAGTTTTCTTTCAGTTTGTTAATAAATGATACTACATTGGATACAAGAATGTATATTCTCACACCAATGTTAAAATAGCTTAGGAGCTTGTTACTAAACTGAAATAGTCTTTTCACTAAGTGACATCACAGAGACCTTTCCTGGACACTATGTGTTGGTGCAACTTCTTTTAAACTGTTGCATAATGCTCTATATTCTGTTCAGTCATACCACATGAGCAATTTACTCCAGTTTTCATTACTATTAATTTCTATATATCCTTGTATATGTCTCTTTCTATTCATGCTGAAGCATTTTTTCTGGAAACAGTTACATGGCAGTAGGATTGCTAGGTTGAAGGAAATATGTTTCTTATTATAAACTGATCAACATTCTCAATTTTTCTTTTAGTATAAGACTCTGTCCTTCCCTAACTCGTCCCACTCTGATGATGCACACACATTCCTGAGACCTCCTTTCCTTGTCAAATATGCAGCATTTGTAGTTCAATGTCTGTAGTCTGCCTGGACAGAGAGTAAAAAGTCTCATTGGTTGGTGGTTTTTTTGTTTGTTTGTTTTTTGTTGTTTTTTTTTTTGTTTTTTGTTTTTTTACTTTCTTAGTCTATTATTATTGTTAATAGAAGTGTTTTGACTATTTGTGGCCCAGTCTGGCTTTGAACCCATGAGACTCCTTCTTCTTTGATCTCCTTAGTGCTAAAATTACAGACATGCAGCACTGTAGCTGGATGAGCTCTTTAACTTTTTAAAGCAAATTAAATTTGCATATGCTTTTAGGTGACTAATTGATTTAGAAAGTATGTGTCTATGGATGGCTGGGGGCAGTTTACGTAAAGTAAATATCTTACTGGGTCTTTGCTTTGCCTTTACCCTTGTTACCCATGTGTGTTATGTCAGATTTTCTTTTTGTGGTACTTGGTTTTGTCTCTTACTGAAGACATTTTTCTTTCATTTCCTTTTTTTAAAATGTAGTGTGTGTGTGTGTGTGTGTGTGTGTG
>JADRCD010222704.1:27629-49732 GCA_019843815.1 Montemys delectorum
GTGTGTGTGCGCGCGCGTGTGTGTGTGTATGTGTGTGTGTGTGCGTGTGTGTGTGTGTGCGCGCGTGTGTGCGTGTGTGTGCGTGTGTGTGTGTGTGTGTGCGTGCATGCGTGTGTGTGTGCGTGCGTGCGTGCGTGTGTGCCTGTGTGTGTGCATGCGTGCGCGTGTGTGCATGTGCGTGTGTGCGTGTGTGTGCGTGTGTGTGTGCGCGTGCGTGCGTGTGTGTGTGTGTGTGTGTGTGTGCGCGTGTGTGTGTGTGTGTGTGCGTGCGTGCATGCGTGTGTGTGCGTGCATGCGTGTGTGTGTGTGCGTGTGTGTGCGTGTGCATGTGTGTGTGTGTGTGTGTGTGTGTGTGTGTGTGAATGTACACAGGTGAGTGAGGTGCTAACAGAGGCCAGAAGAGGGTATTGGATTCTCCGTAACCAAGGGTCTGGTGGCTGTGAGCTCCTTAGCGTTGGTACTGGGAATTGAACTTGGGTCCTCTGCAGTGTGATCTCTTAACCAGTGAGCAAGCTCTCCAGTCGCTATCCCTTCCTTTTAATAAAGTTAAAAATTGTTTATGCTTTAAGTCATCTGAAATTTGTCTTGTGAGATAGAGACAAAAATTGATAGTTAAAAGTTTTCAATTGAGTAGCTAATTAATCCACAGAATGTAATAGGGCATCTCTTTCCACAAATTTGAAGTAACTTTCCTTTTTCTAGGAAATCCCATCCAGGATACAAGCTGATCTAACAAGAGAGGTACCACAGAATGACCAGGATGCTCTAATCCATTTAATCTCCAATTTTCAAAAGCCATCTTATGCTCTAAGGAGTTTTAATAGTATACCATATGTAATATCAGCTCGGACATGCTTCCTGTCTCTGGTTCTAATGCAGATGGTTGGGCTTGTCTTTTAACAACTCAGAAGCAGGACAGTAATTTTAGCAGTGTGCTTTTGAGAGCCAGGGGCACTGACACTCAGCTTTTCATAGCAAGGATGTGGTTGGTTCCTGTGAGCAATAAGGGGTAAGATAGGGTTCTTTGTACAAGTATTGACTGTGCTGCAGCCTCTCCTTGCTTAGTGTCCGTGGATATTAACTTTTTTTTCACACAAATCAGCTATTAAATAGAAGAACTTTTATTATTATTATTATTATTATTATTATTATTACTATCATCATCATCATTATTAGATTTATTTTATCATTTTATATGTATGAATTATTTGCCTACATGTATGCCTGGGTACCAAGTATGTGCCTGGTACCTGGGGAGGTCAGAAAAGGGCATCAGATTCCTTTAGACTAGAGTCACAGATGGTTGTAGGCCACCATAAGGGTACTGGGAACTGAATCTGGGTTCTCTGCAGGAGCTACAAGGGTTTTAATTGCTGAGCCATCATCTCTCAGCTACAATAATTTTGAATTTTTTTAAAAGACAAAGTCTCACTATGTTGGCCTCAAACTCAGGATCCTCCTGCTATATCCTTCTGAGGACTGGATTATAGCTATGTACCACAAAGTCTGGCGAGATAACCATCTTTGATAATTATTTATGAGTCAAATTTAGGCTGTCCCTTTGAAAACATGAAAGTATTTCACCACTGCAATTTAAAAATGATTATAATATGTGTAAAAAGTACAAATTATGAGCAATCAATCAAGTGAGGCCTAAGTGGGGTATCTTGTTTTATTTCATAGTTGCTGAAATAGGATGGAAGGAATATCAGCCCCTTGATACGAAAGTACCAAGGGACTTTCTGTGTGCTTGGTACCTGCACATGAAAAATAGCTGTACTGCTGTTCTTCAGGGACCTAGAAATGCTCCAACACTACTATAATTTTGAGAACAGCATTCCAGCTTGAGAAACAATTTTTCTTATGTCAAAGTGGTTGTCCTGACTGCTGTGGACACCAAGAATTACTTAAGCCTAAAAGTTGAAGACCTGGGCAATGTAGTCAAACCCCATCTTGGGAGGCAAGCAGGTAGGAGTGAAGGAAGGAAGGAAGGAAGGAAGGAAGGAAGGAAGGAAGGAAGGAAGGAAGGAAGGAAGGAAGGAAGGAAGGAAAAAAGGAAGGGAGAGAGGGAAGGAGGGAGGAAGGGGGGAGGGAGGGAGGAAAGAAGGGAGGTAAGTAGGAAAGAGCAAAGGAAAGAAAGGAATTTAGTGTAATGCAGAAAAAACTTACCACCACCTAATAGGACTCTACCTGGAACTTAATGGACTCCAGAGAACAAGACTTTAAATTTTAACTCCTGTGTGTATAAATCAATATGTACCAAAATTCTATATGACCCCCCCAATCTATACTTTCTGATTCCACTTTATAATTTGACCAACTATCTATGTGTAAAGTATCTGACAAGGGCCATCAGTGGTGGAATATGCACACCGTGCAGTTTACAGGTTATTCTCTCCCACTGAGGTGGCCTAGAATCTCCTCGTGGCCCTCCCTTTATGTTGGAGGGAATGGGAGGATTAAGTGAACTTCCTTCTATTAGGGTCTTAATGTAGTAGCTACTTGCCAGGCAGTGGTGGTTCAGGACCTTAATCCCAGCAGAGGCAAGTAGATTCTGAGTTGGAGGCCAGCCTGGTCTACAGAGGAAGTTCCAGGGTAGCCAGGGCTATAAAGAGTAACCCTGATTTAAGAAACTGGGGGGGGGAGGCAAAGAAAACACAAAATTCCTACAATATTGACTACTTTATATTGATTGTGTCAGTTGAGGTGGGAAGACCACTCTGGAGGCAAGTGGCACTGTTTCCTGGGTCTTGGTGTATCCAACAGAGAAGTGAACTAAGGAGCACCCCTTCCTGACCCTTTGCTTCTTCAGAATTTGTCTTTCTAAAAATTTAACTTTATAGGATCAGAGGTGAGGAGGACACAACACCTGTCCCAACACCAGGAGTAACTGGGATCCAGGCATGCAGGAACTCCACCAGTTCAGTGGCATGAGTTCCTCCTGGTCTGTCTGGGCCAGTGTCCTGAGCAGAACTAGGGCTCAAAGTCCACACAACACCCAGAGGAAGCTCCACTCCCAGGAGCTCTAAAAGATCCATGATCATAAGACCAGAGGTGAGGAAGGCACAACATCTGTCCCAACACCAGGAGTAACTGGGACAAGCTCGACCCAAGCAAGCAGGAACTCCACCAGTCCAATGGCTCAGGTTCCTGCCAGTCTGTCTGGGTCAGTACCCAAGCAGACCTTGGGCACAAACTGCAGTGAGTCCCATAATACTCAGAGGAAGCTCTACTCACAGGCCCTCTAGCAGGCCCAGGATCACAGGATCCCAGAATCACAGGATCAGAGACAGCTTGACTCTGAGGAGTCTGACACAACTAGGATCACAGGAAGGACAGCAGGCTCCAGTCAGATTTAGCCAGGCTAGGTAGCACTGGAGATAACAAGATGGTGAGAGGGAAGCATAAGAAAATAAGCAATAGAAACCAAGGTTACTTGGCATCATCAGAACCCAATTCTCCTACCATAGCAAGTCCTAGAACATCATCACACCAGAAAAGCAAGATTCAGATCTAAAATCACTTCTCATGATGATGATACAGGAGTTTAAGGAGGACATGAATAACTCCCTCAAAGAAATACAGGATAACACAGGAAAACAGCTAGAAGTTCTTAAAGAGGAAACACAAAAATCCCTTAAAGAACTACGGGAAAACACAATCAAACAGGTGAAGGAAATAAACAAAACCATCCAGGATCTAAAAGTGGAAATAGAAACAGTAAAGCAATCACAAAGGGAGATAACCCTGGAGTTAGAAAACCTAGGAAAGACATCTGGAGTCATAGATGCAAGCATCACCAACAGAATACAAGAGATAGAAGAGAGAATCTCAGGGGCAGAAGATAACATAGAAAACATTGACACAACAGTCAAAGAAAATGCAAAAAGCAAAAAGCTCCTAACCCAAAACATCCAGGAAATTCAGGATGCAATAAGAAGGCCAAACCTAAGGATAATAGGTATAGAAGAGAATGAAGACTCCCAAGGTAATGGGCCAGTAAATATCTTCAACAAAATTATAGAAGAAAACTTCCCTAACCTAAAGAAAGAGATGCTCATGAACATACAAGAAGCCTATAGAACTCCAAATAGACTGGACCAGAAAAGAAATTCCTCCTGTCACATAATAATCAAAACACCAAATGCACAAAACAAAGAAAGAATTTTAAAAGCAGCAAAAGAAAAAGGTCAAGTAACCTACAAAGGCAGGCCTATCAGAATTACAACAGACTTCTCACCAGAGACTATGAAAGTTAGAAGATCCTAGGCAGATGTCATACAGACCCTAAGAGAACACAAATGCCAGCAAAACTCTCACTTACTATAGATGGAGAAAACAAGATATTCCATCACGAAAACAAATTTACACAATATCTTTCCACAAATCCAGCCCTACAAAGGATAATAGATGGAAAACACCAACATAAGGAGCAAAACTACACCCTAGAAAAAGCAAGAAAGTAATCTTTCAACAAACCCACATAAATATAATTCCACCTCTAACAGCAAAAATAATAGGAAGTAAAAATTAGTTTTTCTTAATATCTCTTAATATGAAAATTAATATTACCAACATACCCTAATCAATTGAAATTCAAAAGTATGAGGAATTAGAAGTTGTTGGCTATCATTCAGTGGTCTCTCTAATTTGGTATTTGGAGAAATAGGTCCAATATTGTACAATCCATATACACTTTCTGCTTGTTTGTGCATGACAGTGTCTTACTGTGTACTACATAATGGTCTTGAAATCATGCTTCTCCTATCTCAGCCACTCTATTAGTAGGATTTTTTCTTTGATGTTTTTACACTATACTATGGTTTTCAGAACAGCTTACAAATTTCAAAATTATTTATACAGCCAAAGGAAAAGTAGACAATTAACTTGTGAGGTGGCTTGTAAGAGAACAACAAAGAGTGAGACTGACTGCTTTGCTCGATGTTTGTAACTATTTTATCAAGTTTGAAGAAGAGGACTTTATAAGTTACTCTTTTTTCTGACATAAATGCTTTTCCAAATTATCACAGCTAATGAACCAGATTCTCACCCTCACCTAATGTCTGTGCCACCCTCCAAACAGAACCATTGTTCATTAAAACAGTTGGTGAATGACTTTATGGATAGACCATCTTAATACATACACCATTTGGTAAATGAATGTAACATGCTCCCTGTGGGGTGAGTATGAAGACAATCACTCAAGTCAAATAGCTTTGACCATAGCAGGAAGTCTGTATCCAAAAATCGTGCCTACAGTTCATTCCTTGGCGCAGCAGAACTGTCAACTCTCAGCTTAGCTACAATGGAGGTAAAATCCTTTGCTGACGTGAGGGTCATTGAAGTACAGCCTTATGATAATGAACTCCAATGCCTAAAAATTGTTACTATTTTGGGCTTGTATCACAGTAAGAGTCAAGATTTTAAAGCTCTACTAAAAACAAAACAAACTAAGCTCTACTAAAAACAAAACAAACAAACAAACAAAGAGAGTTTATTTAAGTTCATTTAAATAAAACTAGTAGTGATGAATTCTTTTGAAATATACAGTTAATATGTTTGGGGTTATTTAAATTTTATATTGAGAGAAATGTATGTATTTTCAGTATTGCTGTAGACAAACATCTACATAAGACTGTTCAATTGATTGTTGCTTTATATTAAACAACTTTTATAATACTCATTTCTATTGTTACAACATTTTATATATTTTAAAGAATATGACAAAATAAAAAAAAAAACCGAAAAGTATTGCAGATATTGAAGGGGCGGTCTCTGGTAGGAGTTGGGGTACAAAAAAATTGACTTTAACACTTTTATTTTTGAGAATTTCATTCCTGAGCACTGTGTTTAAGTATTTACACCCTTCTTGCTTTCCCTCCAACTCTTGAACATAAGTCAGTGAGGGAGTGGTAGTGTGTTCCCATAAGGCTTTATTTAAATGGACACTGAATTCTGAATTTTATGCAATCTTCTCATTCCGCAAATATTATTTTTCCATTTTTTGCAACTATGTTAAAATGTAAATGCAATTCTTAGAAGCCACAACAAGTAGTGGTGTGTGTGTGTGTGTATGTGTATTTATGTATGTTTATTTTATGTATCTGAGTACTTTACCCAGATGTGTATATGTACATTATGTAAATGTCTTGTGCCCCTAGAGGCCAGAAGACAGTATTGGATCCCTGGAACTGGAGTTAGAGATCTTTGTAAACTGACATTTATGTGTCTGCTAAGGATTTTATAACCATATTACCACCATCCTTCCCTAAACACACAAAGAGAGAACATTATTTCAGAAATTCAAGCCTGATTGAAAAAGACTGTGTTCAACTCTCACATCAGGCTTTTTCAAGTTTTATTCCCAGGCCTTCTGGGTCTCAACAGAGATTTAAGTTTTCTGTTGAAAGAATAAATATATAAATAAATAAGTACAGCAAGAAGAAATGAATTGAGCTCAGGTCCTGATTTTCCTTTCTCCTTCCCTGGTCTAAACCAAGCTCTAACCCTTGTGCTTGGGGCATAGATGTTCAGAATTGAGACTTTCTCTTGGTGGATTTTTCCTTTGATGAATATGAATTGTCTTTTCCCATCACACTTGATAACTTTTGGGTTTATTGTATATTAGGATGGCAACTCTTGCTTGCTTCTTGAGACTGTTTGCTTGGAAGACTTGTTTCCAACCTTTAACTCTGAAGTAGTGTTTGTCTTTGTTATTTAGGTGTGTTTCTAGTATGCAGCAAAATGCTGATCCTGCTTGCATATCCAGTCTGTTAGCTCATATCTTCTTATTGGGGAATTGAGACCACTGATACTGAGAGACACTAAAGACAGATGATTGTTAGTTCCTGTTATAGTTGTTGTCCTTGGGGTTGTGTATGTGATTCTCTCCTTTTTGTTTTGTTATGAGATGATTAATATTTTTTCTTTGATGTAGGTATCCTTCTTGTGTTGAATTTTCCTTCTAGAATCCTCTGTAGGGTTTGATTGGTAGAGAGTTTTACAGGATATAGTAGCCTGGGCTGGCATATGTGTTCTCTTAGCGTCTGTATGATCTCTGTCCAGGATCTTCTGGCTTTTAGGGTCTCTGTTGAGAAGTCTGGTATAATTCTGATGAATCTGCCTGTATATGTTACTTGTCCCTTTTCCCTTACAGCTTTTAATATTCTTTATTTGTTCTGTGCATTTGATGTTTTAATTATTATGTGACAAGAGAATTTTCTTAACTGGTCCAATCTATTTGGTGCCAAAACTATACAAAGGACAAAAGAAAGCATCTTCAATAAATGTTACTGCTCTAACTGGCAGTCAGTATGTAGAAAAATAAAAATAGATCCCTATTCATCACCTTGCATACAGCTCAAGTCCAAGTGGATCAAGGACCTCAACATAAAACCAGATACACTGAATCTAGAAGAGAAAGTGGGGAAGAGCCTTGAACTCATTGGCTTGAGGGTAGGCATAGGGGGAGGGATTTCCTAAACCAAACTCCAATGGCTCATGCTCTAAGATCAAGAATTGATAAATAGGACCTCATGAAACTGAAAAGCTTCTGTAAAGCAAAGGACATAGTCAATAGGACAAATCAGCAATCTACAGATTGGGGAAAAAAATCTTCACTAGCCCTTTATCTGATAGAGGGCTAATATCCAAAATATATAAAGAAGTCAAAAAGTTAACCTCCAAAAAAACCTAACAACCCAAGCCCCCCCACAAAAAAAATGGTGTATAGAACTAAACAGAGCATTCACAACAGAGGAATCTTGAATGGCTGAGAAGCACTTAAAAAAATGTTCAAAGTCCTTAGTGATTAGAGAAATGTATATCAAAGCGACCCTGAGATTCCACCTTATACCAAGGAGAATGGCTAAGATAAAAAAACTCAGGTGACAACACATGTTCTCCAGAATGCAGAGAAAGAGGAACACTTCTCCTTTGCTTGTGGGATTGCAAACTGGTACAACTACTCTGGAAATCAACCTGGAGGTTCCTCAGAAAACTGCAAATAGTTCTACCTGAAGACCCAGCTATATCACTCCTGGTCTTATTATCTTACCAAAAGATGCCCAACCATGCTGCAAGGGCATGTGTTCATAGTGGCCTCATTTGTGATATCCAGAAGCTGGAAACAACCCAGATGTCCCACAATGGAAGAATGGATACAGAAAATGTAGTTCATTTACACAATGGGATAGTATTTGGCTATTAAGAATGAGGACATCATGATTTCTCCAGCAAAATGGATGGATTTAGAAAATATCATCATGAGTGGGATACCTCAGGCCCAAAAGGAAATTCATATTAGCCAAAAAAGTATACAATGCCGAGGATACAATCCACAGGTTTACAACCTTGAAGATGGTTAACAAGCCAAAGGATCTAAGTGAGAATGCTTCAATCCCACTCGGGAGGGAGAAGGAAGGAGAGGGCAGAAGGAGGGAGGGAACTGAGTAGGACAGGGGAGGGGGAAGGGCAGAGGAAAAGGGGAACATGATCAGGTGTGGGGAGGGGGACCAGGAATGAAGCCCTGAGGGCTAGCAAATGTGTGGAAATATAAGATTTCAGGAGGTGAGAGGTGGGGAGACCCTCTAGAATATACTAGAGACCTGGGAGGTAAGAGAATCTCAAGACTCAAAAGGGAGGGACCTTAGATTAAATGCCCAACAATGGGGAGAGGGAACTTCAGTAGACAGAAACCTTCAATAGAAAGACAGGGCATCAGTGGAGGGATGGGGTTGCCATCTCACAGTCAAAAACTCTGACCCAGAATTGTTCCTGTCTAAAAGAACTGCAGGGACAAAAGTAGAGAAGAGGCTGAGGGAAAGGAGGCTCAGTGATTTGTCCAAATTGGGCCCCATCTCAAGGGGAGACTCTAAGGCCTGACACTATTACTGATACCATGATTTACTTACAGACAGGAGCCTAGCATTGTTGTCCTCCGAGAACCCCCACCAGCAGCTGACTGAGACAGAAGCAGACACTTATACCCAACCAATGGTCTGAAGTCAGGGACCCCTGTGGTTGATTTAGGGAAAGGCAGGAAGAAGTGGAGGAGGATGGTGACCCCATAGGAAGACGAGCAGTCCCAACAAACCTGGACCCCCAAGATCTCTCAGACACTGAGCCACCAATCAGGCAACACACATGACCTAGTCCAAGGCCCCCAACACATATACAACAGAAGATTGCCTTGTCTGGCCTCAGTGAGAGAAGATCCACCTAACTTATGAGAGACTTGAGGCCCCAGGGAATGGGGAGGTCTGGAGGGGTATGGGTGTGTGGGAGCATCCTCTTGGAGATGGGGGAGGAGGAATGGGATGAGGAATTGTCAAAGGGTGGACCAAGGGGGGCATAACAACTGGACTGTAAAACAACAACAACAACAACAACAACAACAACAAAACCTTCAACAAAGCACCTGGATACAAATTAACTAAAAGACTCAGTAGCCCTTCTATATACAAATGATAAATGGGCTGAACAAGAAGTTAAGGAAACACCACCCTTCACAATAACTACAAAGAATATGAACTACCTTGGTGTGACTCTAACCGAGCAAGTAAAAATCCTGTATGACAAGAACTTCAAGAATCTGACGAACAAAATTGGAGATGTCAGAAGAGCATCTCCCATGCTCACGGATCTGTAGGATTAACATAGTAAAAATGGCCATCTTACCAAAAACAGTTTAAAGATTCAATGCATTTTCCATCAAAATTCCAATACAATTATTTACAGACCATGAAAGAATAATACTCAACTTCATATAAAAACAAACAAACAAACAAACAAACAAGAGACTCAGGATAGCTACAATAAAAGAACTTCTGGAGGTATCACTGTCCTGATTTCAAGCTGTACTACAGAGCAATAATAACTGCAATAGTAATAATAACTGCATGACACTGGCATAAAAAAAAGAGAAGTTGATCAACAGAATAGAATAAAGGACTCAGAGTTAAATCCAAACATCTATGGGCACTTGATTTTCCACAAAGATGCCAAAATTGTACAATGGAGAAAAGGAAACATCTTCAACAAATGGTGCTGGTCTAATTGGATGTTGCATACAGAAGAATGCAAATAGATCCAGATCACCATAAAACTCAAATCTAAGTGGATCAAAGATCTTAACATAAAACTGATACAGTAAATCTGATAGAAGAGAAAGTGTGGAACAGCCTTGAATGAATTGGCACAGGAGACAACTTCCTGAACAAAACACCAACAGCCGAGACACTAAGAGCAGCAATCAGTTAAGAGAACCTGATGAAAGTGGAAAAAGGATACCAGTAGCACGAAATAGCAGCCTACAAAATGGGAAGAGATTTCATCAACTTTGTTGGTGGTTTTTTTTTTTTTCTCTTTTTTTTGCATCTCAAGCTGCTTTATTTGTTTTTTTTTCCATTAATTTGTTATTAGATATTTTCTTTATTTACAATCAAATGTTCTCCCCTTTCCTGGTTTCCACTCCAAAAAAAACCCCTATTCCCTCACCACTCCCCATGCCCACCAACCCACCCTTTCCCACTTCCTAGCCCTGGCATTCCTCTACATTGGGTCATAGAGCCTTCACAGGACCAAGGGCCTCTCCTTCCATTGATGACCGACTTGGCCATCCTCTGCTACATATGCACTTGGAACCATGAGTCCCACCATGTGTACCCTTTGGTTGATGGTTTAGTGCCTGGTAGCTTGGGAGGGGGTACTGGTTAGTTCATATTATTGTTCCTCCTATGGGGCTGCAAATCCTTTCAGATCCTTGGGTCCTTTCTCCAGCTCCTTCATTGGGGACCCTGTGCTCAGTCCAATGGATGGCTGTGAGCATCCACCTCTGTATTTGTCAGGCACTGGAAGGGCTTCTCAGGAGACCGCTATATCAGGCTCCTGTCAGCAAGCACTTGCTGGCATCCACAGTAGTAGGTTTGGTGATTATATATAGAATGGATCCCCAGGTGGGGCAGTCTCTGGATTGTCCTTCCTTCAGTCTCTGCTCCATATTTTGTCTCTGTAACTCCCTCCATGGGTATTTTTATTCTCATTCCTAAGAAGAATCGAAATATCCACACTTTGGTCTTCCTTCTTGAGTTTCATGTTGTTTGTGGATTGTATCTTGGGTATTTCAAGCTTCTGGGATAATAACCACTTATTTGTGAGTGCATGTGATGTGTGTTCTTTTGTGATTGGGTTACCTCACTCAGGATGATATTTTCAAGTTCCACCTATTTGCCTAAGAATTTCATGAACTTATTGTTTTTAAGAGCTGAGTAGTACCCCATTGTGTAAATGTACCACATTTTCTGTATCTATTCCTCGGTTGAGGGACATCTGGGTTGTTTCCAGCTTTTGGCTATTATAAATAAGGCTGCTATGAATGTAGTGGAGCATGTGTCCTTATTACATGTTAGAGCATCTTCTTGAGGAACCACCAAACTGATTTCCAGAGTGGTTATAACATCTTGCAATCCCACCAGCAATGGAGGAGGGTTCCTCTTTCTCCCCATCCACATCGCCAACATCTGCTGTCACCTGAGTTTTTGATCTTAGCCATTCTAACTGGTGTAAGGTGGAATCTCAGGATTGTTTTGATTTGCATTTCCCTGATGACTAAAGATTTTGCACATTTCTTTATGTGCTTCCCAGATATTCGGTATTCCTCAGTTGAGAATTCTGGGTGCCCTTGCATTTGGAGCATAGATGTTCAGGACCGAGCATTCATCTTGGTAAATTTTTCCTTTGACCTGTATGAAATGTCCTTCCTTATCTTTTTTGATAGCTTGGTTGAAAGTTGATTTTATTTGGTACTAGAATGGCTACTCCAGCTTGTTTCTTGGGACCCTTTACTTGGAAAATTGTTTTCCAACTTTTTACTCTGAGGTAGTGTCTGCCTTTGTCACTGAGGTACATTTCCTGTATGGAGCAAAATGCTGGGTACTGTTTACATATCCAGTCTGTCAGTCTATGTCTTTTTATTGAAGAAGTTAATTGATATTAAGGGATATTAATGAACAGTGATTGTTACTCCCCATTATTTTTGTTGTTAGAGATGGAATTATGTTTGTGTGGCTATCTTTTTTTTTAGGTTTGTTGAAAGATGACTTTCTTGTTTTTTCTAGGGTGTAGTTTTGCTCCTTGTATTGATGTTTTCCATGTATTATCCTTTGTAGTGTTGGATTTATGGAAAGATATTGTGTAAATTTGGTTTTGTCATGGAATATCTTGTTTTCTCCATGTATGGTAATTGAGAGTTTTGCTAGGTATAGTAGCCTGGGCTGGCGTTTGTGTTCTCTTAGGGTCTGTATGACATCTACCCAGGACCATCTAGCTTTCATATTTTCTGGTGAGAAGTCTGCTGTAATTCTGATAGGCCTGCCTTTATATGTAACTTGACCTTTTCCCCTTACTGCTTTCGATATTCCTTATTTGTTTAGTGCATTTGATGTTTTGATTATTATGTGACAGGAGGAATTTCTTTTCTAGTCCAATCTATTCTGAGTTCTGTAGACTTCTTGTATATTCATGGGCATCTCTTTCTTTAGGTTAGGGAAGTTTTCTTCTATAATTTTGTTGAAGATATTTACTGGTCCATTACATTGGGAGTCTTCACTCTCTTCTATACCTATTATCCTTAGGTTTGGTCTTCTCATTGCATCCTGGATTTCCTGGATATTTTGAGTTAGGAGCTTTTTGCTTTTTGCATTTTCTTTGACTGTTATGTCAATGTTTTCTATGGTATCTTCTGCCCCTGAGATTCTCTCTTCTATCTCTTGTATTCTGTTGGTGATACTTGAATCTATGACTCCTGATTTCTTTTCTAGGTTTTCTATCTCCAGGGTTGTCTCCCTTTGTGACTTCTTTATTGTTTCTATTTCCATTTTTAGATTTTGGATAGTTTTTTTTTTCATGTCCTTCACCTGTTTGATTGTGTTTTTCTGTGATTCTTTAAGGGATTTTTGTGTTTCCTCTTTAAGGGCTTCTAGCTGTTTACCTGTGTTCTCTTGTATTTTTTAAAGAGAGTTATTTATGTCCTTTTTAATGTTGTCTGTCATCATCATGGGAAGTGATTTTAGATCTGAATCTTGCTTTTCTGGTGTGATGGTGTATTCAGGACTTGCTATAGTAGGAGAATTGGGTTTTTACGATGCCAAGTAAACTTGGTTTCTGTTGCTTATGTTCTTGAGCTTGCCTCCTGCCCTCTGGTTATCTCTAGTGCTATCTGCCCTTGTTATATCTGATTGGAGCCTATCCTTCCTGTAATCCTGGTTGTGTCAGAACTCCTCAGAGTTCAGCTGTCTCTGTGATTCTATGATTCTGGGATCTTGTGATCCTGTGATCCTGAGATCCTTGGTGTGTCAGAGCTCCTGGGAGTCAAGCTGCCTCTGGGACCCTGAGATCCTGGTGTGACCAAGCTCCTGGGATCCTGTGATCCTGTGATTCTGTGATCCTGGGTGTCTTAGAGAACTTGGGAGTGGAGCTTCCTCTGGGTGTTGTCAGACTAGAGTTCCTGCCCAAGTTCTGCTCAGGGCACTGGCCCAGACTGAAAGGACATCTTCACGTTCTTAAGTGAAAGTTTTTATGGAGAGGTCTGGGGAGGTAGGTCTTACTCAGCTCTGGCTGGCCTTGAACTCACTGTGTGGCTAAGGATGACCTGAGGCTCCTGATTCTCTGCCTCGGATCCCCATGTGCTAGGATTGTAGGTGCATGCCACCAATCCTAGAGTCAGATAAGTTTGGAAAATCTTTATTTTTGTTGTCTTGTCCATCCATGTTCAAAATCTTCAACTGCTCCCCACATGCCCTTTATGGGTAGTGTCTCCAAATAAAAGTCAAAGTCAGGGCCAAGTGTTAAATGTGATTGTTTCTCTGTTTGGAAACCAGCATTATCCATAAGGCTTTTCCATCACACACAGGGTTACTGCACTGACCAGACCAAGGACCCACTGGGATAATTCACCTTCTTGATTTCTTTTGGTGCGTTCTGTTACTTCCATTTGACTTTTTCACTTCCCCTCTATTTTTTTTTTTTACACACTACAAGTTAGACCTAAAAGTTTTCTCAATTCACCTTAAGCATTTTAGCAAGACATTTCACAGCAGATGGGTCCCGTCTCATTGTCTGTCACAGTGGGAGACCTAATATTTGATAGTTTCCATAAGTGGAACCCAATTGGCAGGGTGCAAAAAAATCCACTCTTTTACATGGTTCATGTACAGCCATCTCTTGTTACTAGGATGATCTTTGGCATGATTTTGGAGGTCTGGAATCCTTGATTCTCCACTACTCTTGTGTTTTTGCTTTTAAAAATGGTTTATAATCTTGTAAAAAATAATTGATAACCTTGATTCAGGTTGATGATTTGACTAAAGGTCACCAAAATCTCTTCTTATAAGTGGCATTATTCTATAAAAATAAAATTTTCTCTTATCACATAAGGATTTTTGTTACATTGAAATATAGTCCTACTAGAAAGGTAACATAAATATTAAAATGTTCCCAATATGCTTACTTAATTATAAACCCAAATGATGACATATAGAAGTAGGAATTTTTTTTTCTTTAAAGTCTAGTCATAGATTCTCATTGTTTGAGTTTAAAAAACATTCGTTCATAGTCATTAGCCTGGGTCGTAAATGAGCCTATGACATTTTTGGTTCAATGAGTTGTGGTCTAGGTCCTGAGGAAAATGGTTTAGTGGGTAAGAACACTTGGTGTGTATGCATGAAGCTCTGAGTTTAAGTCTCTGGGACCCACAAAAGAAGCTAGGCATAGCTGCAGTGTCTTTATCCCCAGTATTGTGTGTGACAACAGGCAGATCCCAGGAACTCACTGGCCAGCCTAAACAGACAACTTCAGATTCAGTGAGAGGCTGTCTCAAAGCAGTAAGGTAGATAGTGATAGAGACAGACACCGTCTGCCTGTATATGCAGACTCACAGACTAACATTTGTGCACCACACACATACACACATATGCTCCACACACAAACGCCCCTACAGAGAGGGAAGTTAGATGCTGAGGGACTCAGAGTCAGTTGTCTTACACTGAAGTGTATCTTAGACCATTTCTGAAATTTTGTGAACATTTATAGCAATGAATCAACAAAGTAAAAATCCCTTTTCATCTGTACTAGGAGTCCCTTGGCCTGAAGGAATCCTCTTGCCAAATGTATTTTTAGGGCCCAGAGGGAAGCACCCTTTCAAAAAAAAACAATTTATGTATTTCTGTCTGAAGAATTTTCCATTTTTATTTAACAATTCAGGTACCAACCTTTGGAGTTTTCTGTGTTTAATTTTTTGGGTTATTACTAATTCCCTTGGATGGTAGTTTCCATACGCCACAAACTGGAAAGAGCTTTAGTATCTGAATGATCATTTGACTAATGTTGAAGATTAAACCCAAAGAAAATCATATCAATGCATATGTGAACACTCATATTCATATACATGCACACACTTATGCATGAGGGACTTTGTACAATGCTAAACGGTTGAATTTAGTCCTGAAAGTCTTATATTTGGTCCAGGCTAGGCAAGAGATGGGATGGCTGGCCTTCACACTGACAGATAAGAAACTACATGGTTAATCCTCTCCTACCTGACTTGGACATTTAAGTAAATCTTTTATTTAGCTATTTCATGGGTAAACTAATGAAATAAAACTTTCAACTATGTAAGGATTATGTATGTTTTTTAGAAGGAAGTCAAGTGCTTTAAAATTCTGCAATGTGTGGCCACTAAAGCCACAAAAACCTCACTATTATTTGCCAATATTTCTGAATATTCCATCCAGAGTTTAGAAAATGGATGGGATACAGCATATGTTACTTAGCATTTCATTACTACAACAAATATGTGTGATAGTCAACTTACAAAGAAAAGAAGTTTATTTGGACTCATGGCTTTAGAGACTCATGGCTTTAGTTCATCAGTCTCTGGTGGGGTGGCTGGTTGTTGGTAATGACAGAGAGCATGTACAGCAAAGTGCTGCGATATGGCTAGGAGGAGAGAAGGGAAGAGTAAGAGAAGGGGTACAGGAGTACCTCTCAGGACCACTCCCCTATGATCTGCAAACCTACCACCAGCCCCCATCACCCAATAGCATCATATTGCCATCTTTTAAACCTGAGTCTTTGGGGGACAGTTAAAACCTAGACTACAGCAAGGAACAGTGTGGTGGGCTTGTTCTTCACTACAACACTTTATTTGGAGTCACTACAATTTATTTAGAGATTATTCACTGAGCTGAGATAGAAACACACCTTGGAATGTTAGGAGATCTATCTGATTCTGTCTATTCAAGACTACAGTCACATTATAATAGGATTCTGCCCGGAGTTTTCAAAACCTCTGAAGGAGGAACCATGTCATTTATTTCACATTTACTCCATATTCTTGTTATTTGAAGGGGCTCTTTTTTTTTTCTCCCTGGTTGCTGCTGGATCTTGTGACAAGGTTGAGTCTTTCTTTGACAGAGAGCAGAGTTGATTTTTTGTAGTATTTTTTACTGTTCTAATCCTGGAATCCCTCAAATTTATTTCAGCACTTGTATTTTCGTGTATTAGTTACATCACATCTCACCTCCAAGTCTCTGCAGCATGGATTTTGTTGTACTAAGCCAGTAGGACTGTAAGGTGAGACAAGTGGGGAAAGAAAACAATTTATCCTTTGTAATATAAGTGCTCATCCTCTTTAAATTACAGTACTCATGAAACTGACAAATATCAGTGAGAATATTAAACACTAACTTTTTGTTGCAGATGCACAATAAAACTGATGCTTCAAAGAGTAAAACTATTAGTTTTATTTATCAGAGTTTAACAGACTCTGGGATCCCTAAGCAGTTCTGCAGGTGGCAAAGATTGTCACTGAGATTTATTGCTTGAGTCTCATTCTTCATCTTTAGAACCAGAGATGAGTCCACTCCCAGGTGCTTTGGGCCCATAAAAGAAAGAGGTCATAGCTTGAGACATCTTTCATTTTCGTTTTCTTCCAGCTTGGGTTTTGGTTGCTAGTTTAGAAATACAGGAGAATTTTATTGAGGTGCTCTGTACTTTGATTGCTGAAAGAGCTAGCAGCTGAGGGCCTTTTCTTCCTCGCTGTGTCATTGTGGTAGAACCAAAGCCCAGTGCTCTCACATTTCATTGCTCGCGTGCTTCACTGGTGAGTATGTGGCCCTAGCAAGTTCTTAGGATGATTCAAAGACCACTCTGAATAGCAAAGTATTAACTCAGCTACTGTAGCAGCTCAGTTCTAGACTAGGTCAGCCAAGGCCTCTTAACAGGGAAAAACTCTGTCCTGTGAGACCCTCTCCTCAAAGATAGAGTTGAGGTGTGGGGAGGAGAGAGAAAAGCTGTTTTCCTGTTATTCTTTCTTTTGTTTTTGTTTCGTTTTGTTTTGTTTTGTGTGTGTGTGTGTGTGTGTGTGTGTGTGTGTGTGTGTGTGTGTGTAAATACCTGTAAAGCTAGCTAAGGAAATTATTTTTAAAAGCTCGGTGATTGGTATGCAGATCAATAGTTGAATGAACAATAACCAAGTGCTTCAATTATGAAATTTTAATCTAAAGTGTATAATTGTATTTGGACTTCTTTCAGTTCCCTTAATGAAATTGCTTTTATTTACTTATATTATTTGCTATGAAAATAGCAAATGTGGGTGTATATGAGTGTATGTGTGTGTGTGTGCATGCACGTACACACTCACACACAGACACAGATGTGTCCTGGCTTGTGTATGGCGGCTAAAGGTTCATGTTAGGTGTGAGACCATTTCGTTTGAGTCAAGGTCTCTTGTTTTGTTGTTGTGTGTGCCTGGCTAGCTGGGCTGTGAGCCTTTGTGCATTTGCCTGGCTTCATCTCCCATGGTGCAGTAGTAATGCTGGAGCAATTACAGATGTATATTCTCACGATCAGATTTTCCCGGATTCTGTAGATTTGGGTTCAGTTCTTCGCACTGTTTGGCAGACACAAAACCCCCAGTATGGTCACCCATCCTTAATTCTAACCTCAGAAGGCAGAGAAAGGTAGGAGGTTCCAGAACAAGCTCACCAGTGAAGCTAGCTGTATTTGGCAAGTTCTGGGTTTGATTGAGAGACCCTGCTTCTTTAAATAAGGTTAAAGAATGATTTGGGATGATTCCTGACATCAGCCTCAGGATTATACATGTATGTGCACTTGTACACACACACACACACACACACACACACACACACATCAAAATGGAAAAAATAAATAAAATTGTAACTGGAGTTTCAGCCATGATATCAGCATCCTGCCCAGCAAAAATAGTGTACAAAGAGGATGCAGAGTGCCCTCATCCCACCCACTTCTCAGTGGCTCTTCTGGGAGCAGGCTAGGTCATCTCTGCTTTCATCTCATAGGGCAACTTTAATCACATGACTGCACCTAGGTGCGCAGTGGGCTGGGGAATTCAGTGTATGTTCCAGGTGGTTCTGACAAGTTGAAAACCCAGAATGCCATTACTGTGGAAGCTCTGGTGATTGTGATCTATAGGCTAAATTTACCCACTAATTATTTTTGTAAATGAACTTTTCTTAGGATATAGCCACATCCATCCATTTGGGTAATATCTATGGCTACAATTGTCTTCCATTAAAATCTCAAGCCTGATTACAAAAGCAATCATATAGCTCTCAAAGCCTAAAATATTTTCTGGTTAGCTCTTTATAGATAGTATTTGCTGATGCTTTCTTCAAAAGAAAGGGGCAGGGAAATCTACTAGCAGCTTTCCAGTGCTCTTAATCTGTCTCTCTCTTCTTTCTAGTCAAGCACAACTTATTTGTAAAATCTAGCAACTTCCACAAAAATGGCAAAAAAGAAGCAACTTCCACAAAAATGGCAAAAAAGAGGGTGGTTCATCAATGTTTCCACACATTAGTATCTTCTTTATTTTATGAATAATTGTAATTAACCCACATCTGTGTTGTAGAACAGTCAGGGCTTAAGAGTCAACTCTAGTTGCTTAATCTAAAGAGATTTTTACTACAGGGCACAAAAGGTGTGGAAAATCATTCAAACTTTGAGTAGGGAGAGGGGAAGTCTGAGTCAGTAAACTATGATAATTTCCATAAACAACTTTCCAAGCACACTTCAGTATACAATTACATCAACAACCTTATATCATTCCTAGTACTAGCTCCAGAATGCTGAGAAGCCAATACACCAGCCCATTGCTGACACTGTGGCTCACATAAATAGAACTAATGGCTCTGGGTGTGTCTTTGACACCCTGGGGCTGATTTGTAGCCCTGGAACTTCTGATTAACTACTCAGCTTAGGAACATGCTCTAATTGGAATAATTCATGTCCTCCAAGGCCTGTGTGTTGTCCCGAAGGTGGCACCTTTCAGAACCTAGAGGATTGTGAGATATGAAGCCTGGTGAGAGGTCATTAGGTCATTAGAGAGATGCCCTGAAGAAGTGGCTGGGCCTGCCTCTTTCTCTCTTTTACTTCCTGGCTAAGTGAAGAAGAGTTCTGCTTCACTTACTATTCATTCCCACAAGGAATGCTACCTCATCACATGATGAGGTGTGCTTCCTCACATCAAGTCAGAGAGCAGTAGACCCAACCATAGACAGACACTTCTGCAACTGTGAAGCCAACCAACCTTTTCTCTGTACAAGTTGATTGTCTTGGCCATTTGTGATTGCGGCAAAGCTCAGACCTAGCCACAGCATGTGTGGGCAATGTCATGTGTAGAGAGCTGGCTTGCTCTTGTATGGTTGCTCCTACAAGATCCTTATCTAAATGGTTGGAATCTAAGACTTTCATTGAACTCGTAATCCCCTTGCTTCTGCCTCCTCTTCAAGGCTGGGATTCTAGGTAAGCATTATCATGCCTGGCTGTGCATGTGTCTATTGCAGAATTTGCACAAATACCTCTACTCCCTTTCCACCAATGCAAACTTAGCCCATTAGCTGCAATGGAGGATGGGAAACCTAGTCTCTAGTTCTATGGTTAAACCAGGGGAGATTCGACAACTATCAACACTACTGACCATGTGTGCATAAAATAATCTTGTATAAATGTTCTACAGTACATCTGGAAATCAGACCAAAAGCAAAAACATCAGTACTATTAGTAGTAGTAGCTTTGCATTCCTGAAATAAATGTTCATTTTAAAATCTAAAACTAAGCCGGGCAGTGGTGGTGCATACCTTTAATTCTAGCACTTGGGAGACAGAGGAAGGCTGATTTCTAAGTTCAAGGCCAGCTTGGTCTACAGAGTAAGTTCCAGGACAACCAGGGCTATACAGAGAAACCCTTTATCTAAAAGCAAACAAAAAAAAATCTAAAACTAGTTAGTCTTGGTTAGTGTTAGCTGTCACCTTGATATAGCCTGGAGTCATCTGGGAAGGGAGTCTAAATTGAAGGACTGCCCAGAGCAGATTGGTCTATGCACATATTTTCAGGAGATTCTCTTGATCATTAACTGATATAGGAAGGCCCAGCCCACTGTGGGTGAAATCATTCCCTAGGCTGATGGTCCTAAGCTGTATAAGAAAGCTAGCCGAGCTGAGTGTGGAGGTGCACACCTTTAATCCCTCACAGATCTCTGTGAGTTCAAGACTAGCCAGGTTTACATAGTGAGTTTCTGGACAGCCAGGACTATGTAGGAAGATCCTGTCACAAAAGCCAAACCAAAGAGAAGGATAGAAAACAAAAGAAAACTAACTGAACACGTCTCTATGAGTGAGCCAGAAAGAAGCTTTCCTCCACAACTTCTGCTTGAGTTGCTATGCTGTCATCTCTCAATGACATATTGTATAACATGTACATTTAAATAGTCCTGTCATCCACTAAGTTGCTTTTGGTCAGACAATTTCATCACAGCTTCAGATCAAACTGGAGTAACAATCCAAAATGTAAATGAAACTGTGGGCACATAATGAAGAGCATATGAACCAGTTTCACCATTATCTGGTGTGAAGAAAAACCTACCAATAACCCAAAAGTAAGTGACAAAACACATTAGTGTCTTATGTGCATTTCTCAAGAGATGTGTGTGGTTCCTTCATGTAATGTACAACAGTACTTTACAACATCACTATTCTTCTATACTTCCAAACTCCTTGTTTGTTAGAGAGTCTCTCTAGCCACCTCAGATTTCCTCAACATTGGTCTAGTGGAGCTTTTCCATCCTTTCTACTACCAAACCCCATCTCTTTCTTAATACATACATTTAAAACTGAGCTTCTTTTCATAGTCTTACCTCTACTTTGCTCATTACCTGTATTATATACACAAAACAGCTCAGAGCTGACTCTAAAGCTAAAATCCTTCCCTTTCTTCACCCCTCTCTGGCCCTGCTGTCTCCCATCTCCAAACTGTGTAGTGAAAAATACCAAGAATAAGACTGACCAAGAAAGAACTCCTAAGATGGAAGGGGGGGGGGTACATAGACAGACATGGAGGTTGTGAACACTTACATATTAAATGTCTTCTTTTATAACACATATACCATTAAGAACTCAGGTGAGGATATTGTAACTTGCTACAACTCTGTGAGAGATGGAAAATCTCTCAGCTTAATGGGAGGAGAGACTCTTGGCCCTGTCAAGGTTCTGTGCCCCAATGTAGGGGAATGCCAGGGCCAGGAAGCGGGAGAGGCTGGGTTAGTGAGCAGGGTAAGAGAACAGGGGTTTTTTATTTGTTTGGTCTTGTTTTTGTTTTTGGAGGGGAAACTGGGAAAGGAGATATCATATGACATGTCAATAAAAAAAATCTAATAAAAAAGTACTTTCAAACTGGATATCAGCAGTTGTTCTACCTGAAGGCAAGGGGACCACAGATGCTCACAGTGGACTATGGATGTAGTCCATATACACTCACAGTGGACCACAGATGCTCACAGTGGACTATGGATATAGTCCATATATACTCACAGTAGACCACAGATACTCACAGTGGACCACAGATGCTCACAGTGGACTACGCATGTAGTCCATATATACTCACAATGGACCACAGATGCTCACAGTGGACCACAGATACTCAACAGTGGACTATGGATGTAGTCCATATATACTCACAGTGGACCATAGATGCTCACAGTGGACTATGGATGTAGTCCATATATACTCACAGTG
>JADRCD010222704.1:49742-62137 GCA_019843815.1 Montemys delectorum
AGATGCTCACAGTGGACTATGGATGTAGTCCATATATACTCACAGTGGACCACAGATGCTCACAGTGGACTATGGATGTAGTCCATATATACTCACAGTGGACCACAGATGCTCACAGTGAACCACAGATACTCAACAGTGGACTATGGATGTAGTCCATATATACTCACAGTGGACCACAGATACTCACAGTGGACTATGGATGCTCACAGTGGCCCACAGATACTCACAGTGGACTGTGGATGCTCACAGTGGAACACAGATGTTCGCAGTGGACCACAGATGCTCAAAGTGGGCCACAGTATTCTGCTCCATAAAGAAAAAGGGGGTGGGAAGGAAACAGAAAATTATTGAGCACTTACTCAAGTCTTGTGTTAAATTCCTTAAAAATGATTATGTCATTAAAAGCTGCAATAACCCTCAGATCAATGTTCTCAGCTTGAATATCTACATACTGTAGTCTCAGGTATCCTTGAGTGATTACAATATTAGAACACTTGTGTTTCTCCAGAAACAGTTTCAAAGTGGTTAATGTGGGCAGCTCTTAGGTTATGAGAAGGATTGCTTTATCATCAAACATTTATCACTGGACAACCATCCACAGTAGCCTTTGCCTACATCAGGTGAGGTGAGTTAATGTGAAAAGAACAGGAGTGGACTTAGTATGTCAATGACACTTCTCTACCAGATAGAGGCCAAGAGTCTCCACAGAGAATGACATGAAAGGTTCAAGTGTTCACATTCTGAGAGACTGGCGCCATCACTGGCAGATGACAACAGAGCTGTATTCTGAAGTAAGTATTTTACTAGATTCTGAGCTCTGATTTGGCATAAATCCAACAGACCAAGAGTGGTTTGTACCAATGTGCCTTGATTATGCTGAAAAGATGGCTCAGCGGGTGGTAAGCTAGAAGCATTTCAGAACTCTTATTAAAAGTAGGGTTTGAAAAAAAAACAAGCCTATATGTGTGTTTACACATGTGTGAGTGAAGATATGTGGAAGTGGAAGTGGAAGTGTATGCGTGTGAGTATGAAAGTCTAAAGTAAATGTCAGGTGTCTTTAACTGCTTAAAACTACATCAGAATAAATCAAAATTTTTTCCAAGTCCCTCTGCACTTGTTTTATAAGCCCGTCATGTATGAGAAAGGACACTCTGAACATTTCCTTTCCAAATGTTATACAAATTGTTTTCTTTCCAATGTACTGTATCCTAGTCAAATATTAAACAGAGGGGTAATACCAAACATCCTTCTGTGAATCTTATTTTCAATCAGACTTGGTCAACGGTTTTACTAATAAATATAACATGTACAAGGTGGGGGGAATCATAGATATTTCTAACCAGACTGAAAAAAATTATTATGGACTAAATGGCTCCCTATTTACAGCTTGAAGTCTTTACCTTCAATATGATAACATTTGGGTATGGGGTCATTGGGGGAAATTAGGTTTAGATGAGATCTTGGGAGTAGGGCCACTAATCATGTGATTAGTGTCCTTAAGAAGAAAAGAGGATCTCTGCCCTCTCATTCCTTTTTATCTCCTTCCCTCTTCTCTACTACCTCCTTTGTAGACACAGGAGGAAGGACCTAGAATAGGGTCTTTTGTAGAACCCAACCTTCAGCCTCCAAGTCTGTGAGTAACAATTTTCTGTTGCTGAAGACAGTAATGTCTCACCATCCCAAACTGTTGTGAGATAAGATTGCTCTTGCCTGCTTTAATGAAGATTTACCCTTAGCAGACAGAAATGAGCTCAAGAGAGCTACCATAAGTGGGAATGTTGTTATCAACAATGTACTACACTGAAACTTGCTAAGAGAGCAGATCTTAAGTGTTCTCACCACACAAAGAGAAGTGTAGGAAGACATGAGGATTAGTTGTTCTACAGTGCAAACACATTCCAAAACAAGATGTTGTCTGTACAGGATGAACATAGTTAAATTATAGATTTTCCCTCTGATTCAGAAAGTCCAAATTTTCCTGGAAGATTGGTTCTGTCCTTCAGTACTGAGTGTAACAAATTACTTTTCCCACCAAAAAAAATTACCAGCTTACAATAACAATTTTTAACCTCATGGTTAGTGAGAGTTGACATTTTGCAATCGTTTAGTTTCTTCTAGTCACGTAGGCTCTGGATGAACTTGTAAGGGAAGTAGCAGACAAGGTGGCTGTCATCTGAAAGCAGGGGTAGGCTGCATGATCTGCCCTCAGAAAGATTCAGTAGCATAGCGGCTGGCCAGGAACCCTGTGAAACTCTGAGTAGGGTTGTCCACATCAGGGGTGCTGGCTTCTTCTGTTACAGAAACTATAGTGGTGGACAGGTCTAGCATCAAGTCACAGACCACACATTCACTAGTCATCAGAAGATCCACAGAAGACGTCATGATGCAGGTTGGGTCTTAAATGACACAGAAACTCGGTTCACAATCTGTGGCACCAATAGGACATAGATGGTGGAAACTTTAAGAGCAGGGGATCTGGGGTCACTTGGAACATCCAAGAAGATAGGGAGATAGCACAGTCCCCATTCCAGTCTCTTCTCTTTTGCTGTCTGTCCATGATGAAAGAGGATTGGCTACACCTCACACTTTCCTCAAAATGAGTTGACTCGCAACAGTTGCAAAGAAATAAGGGATTGGACCTTCTGAAACTATAACTCACAATAATCATTTTCTTGTTTTTTTTAAAGATTAGTATTTTTATTTACATGTATGTGTATGTGTGTGACTGTGTACAGAGGCCAGACAGTGTGAAGTCCCTAGGGCTAGGTTACAGACTGTAGTGAACAGGGAATTGACCTCTGGCCCTCTGAAAGAACAGCATGTGCTTTTAACAGCTGAGTTGATGCTCCAGCCCTAACATTATTCTTGAGAACTCGTCAATTTCAGGTATTTTGATACAGAGATGGAAAGCTGACCACACAAAGAAGAATATCAAGGAATCTGTGTATATACTTCAAAAGCATTCCAATTGCCATCAGAAGAAAGCAATTTTGTAAGCATGTGGAGTTCCTACTACAAGGTCTTTTTCTAGGAATATTTTCAGGCTGTGGTTGCACAAGGATCCCACAGTTATAGCCACATTTTTGTTTACAAAACTATTTTCAGGCTTTTTGCTAATGAACCATGTTAGAATTTCTGGTGGATACTAGTCTCAAACCATTGCAGAATTGTAGTTAGGAGAAGCAGCCTCAGTTCACGAGTCACTTTGGGTACACAGCCCTGCTAGTCCAGAGACTGAATATTCTGAATGAGAAGGTGAGATCTGTGGGAAGGCACTCTTCCCAATGCTAGGAGCCTGGGGCTTGGATGTCTACACATGTCCATCCTAGTCACTTGGCATCGTTCAGGCATCACACAGTCCGGCTTGCTGCTCATTCTCTTCCTTAGTTTCTCGAACTATAATAATAGACTTCCCCCTTTAATGTTTATCTCACAGAAAATATCAATGAGTTTTGGGGAGGATGGATAAATCTATGTCTAGTTTAGTTAAGACTGAAAATTCCTCATTGCCACATACAGACTGCATAGAACTTGGCATATATACTAGCATGTTCCATTTAAAAACTGTTATAATAAAAGTGCCCATTTTATTTTGTTTTCTATCATACAAGTAACATATACATATAATTTTTAAAAGGTGGAAAATACAAGTAAAGCAAAGAAGAAAAGCAAATCCATTGCTTCATCACCTCAGACAACAACTTTGATCTGGCTTGGGAGTTTTCCTGTGAAGTCTTTCCATGAGCTTTGTAGGAGCATATGATGTTGTTGTCTTTCTACCTAGCACTGCACCAGACATCTATTTTAGTGGCATTGGAAGTTTGGGATAAAGTATAATTGTTAAAGTAAGATGTAAGTTTCCATTGTCCTAACCCTGGCTTTCAGATGCCGTCATGCCTTTCCATAATAGTCTTACAACCACGGTTTATCTAGTGTTTTTAGTTTGCTTGTATTGTTTTTTTGTTTGCTTGTTTTGATTTTTAAGGGACCAGATCTCCCACCCTGTTACACCCAGGATTGCCCTATACTCCAGTAAGCCAGTAATCCTCCTGCCTCAGTATTTCATTGGCAAGAACTACAGCTGTGCACCTGGCTCAGATTATCTGGTTCTCTTCTCTCTCTCTCTCTCTCTCTCTCTCTCTCTCTCTCTCTCTCTCTCTCATACATACACACACACACACACACACACACACACACACACACACACCTATCTGAATCCCACTCTCGTGTAGTCACTGGTCATGGTCTGGAACTTCACTCAGCCAGGAATATGAATACACAGACCTTCATACCCTGAGATGTTAGGTAAATATATATATATATATGATAATATATGATAAATAGTGTATATCTTTATTTCTTACTCAAATTTCTTTTTTATTATTACCTTTATATACTATTTATTTATTTTATGTATATAAGTCCTCTCATCTAGCATTGACATCTTCCTCCCTTGAGGTTGTCTCTTTGAGGGTCCAACCTTCCTTCAATCCAGGATATGCATAAAACATTGCCTTTAGCCGATGCTCACAATCACTCCCCACTGCTTTTCCTCTTTGTTTTAAGACTGGGTTGGCTCCAATTTGTTATGTAGTCAATGCTGTCCTTGAACTCCTTCCCCCAGTCCTGGGATTACAGGTGTGCAGCGATATGCACAGCCCAACTCCCCCTGCTCCTCTTGCTCCTTTTTCTGCACTTTTTAAAAATAATAGTTGCAGGGCTGGGGAGGTGGCTCAGCCATTAAGAGCCCATGCTGCTCTTGTAAACCCAAGTTCAGTTCCCAGAACCCACAAGAAGGTGACTTACAATACTCTATAACTCCAGATTATAGATCTGGTCCTTCCTTCTGATTTCCTCAGGTATCAGACATGCAGGGTGCACATATATGCAGGCAAAATGTTCATCAACATAAAATAAATACATTTAAATAAATAATCAGGAAATTCAGTAAAAAAAAAAACACATAGGAGATTACTGTTACTGTCCTGACATTCTGTTTTATGAACATTAAAAATTACAAGGGTATAGTGTGATATAATGTAGTATAGTATACCATAGTATAGTATGGTATGATATATGCAGAAGTCGGGGCTATGAGCATTTCTTTTTATTCTTAGTTGCTGCATTGCCAAGTGTGTAGCTGCACTTCTGTCCTTTCATTTTATCTGGCAATGCTGTAGATCCATGGACATCACCATAGATGTGCCAGTCACACACAGCACTGTGCTGTTTTGACATCTATGACATCACTGCATGATAGGAATTTTTCAGCACCATTATAATCTTATGGTTTAGCATTGCATGTAAGGTCCACTGTTGAGCACAGTGGGATTATAAGAGTCATGACAATTCCTATGGCATTCCATTGTGTGTGTGTAGCATCTTGTTTACTCACTCAGTCAATGAGCATCTAGGTGTATGTTTGAGCTACTGCTTTTGGTCCAGGCACTCTCAAGTAGGAATGGGAGGATTCTTTGGTTCTTCCTGGTCTCACTACCCCCACCTTCTCATTTCCATGAACAGATTCACCTCCTCTTTCTTTTCCACTCCCTGTTCTGGGAAAGCCTTGTTTATTCCTAAGCTACCTTTATGTGCCCTATTATGGGCCCTCTCTTGCCCTGCATCTTCTCCTGTGCAGAATCAATCGGAATGGGGAACCGTGGCAGTAATGCCAGTGGCTGGGAACTGGTCTCCCTTCCCAGACCTTGCTGCTTCTCCTTCCGTGCCCCTTCTTCCTCTGTACCTCAACAATCCTCTTAGACGCTGAGCAGGTGACTGGCCATGCTGGGGAGCCTTTTGTTCCCTTCTCTTCCCTGCACTCCTCTTCCATTCCTTCCCTCCCCCTCCCTGCTCTCCTCTCACAGGGAGCTTTCTCTCTCCTTAGCTCTGTCTGCCATTTCTAAAGCACACCAGGCCTTGTGGCATTATCTCTTAAGTGTGGGATCCTCTCTCTCCTGTTTATACTTTTCGGGTTTTGTTTACATAACTTTGATAGTTTTAAGGGGAAGCCTATTGTAAGTTTGCTTTCATTCTTTCTAGGATAGTTCTCAAGTGATTCTCTAACTATGACTACAAATTATTTATTTACTTGCCGCAGAACGGTACATCTAGTAGTTGCAAAACATGATTTATTTAAGAGTGCTTCTCTATTTTTGGAGAATGAGTTTGTTTCCATTCTGGGGCTATCATAAATAATGCTGGGCGAAGCATTGCCTGGAGAAGAGCTCTCCTGTTGTTTGACACTGCTTTCTTAGGACACTCTACATTGTGTTACTACCTGAGTGAGAGAGGAGGGTGGTACTTCAGGAAGCACCAGCTGCTCCAGGAAGCACCAGCTGCTCCAGGAAGCACCAGCTGCTCCAGGAAGATTGTTTTGCTCAGCATGCATGGAGTACTTTCCTTTTTTCATTGTTGTTATAAGCATTTATTAAAATGGCAGAATTATTTATTTTTTTGTAGGATATTTTATTTATTTATTTTAATTTTTAAATTTAATTTAATTTAATTTAATTTAATTTATTTTTTTGGTATTTCAGAACAGGGTTTCTCTGTGTAGCGTGGCTGTCCTGGAACTCACTCTATAGACCAGACTGGCCTGGAACTGAGAAATCCTCCTGCCTCTGTCTCCCAAGTGCTGGGATTAAAGGCATGTGCCACCACTGCCCAGCGATATTTTATTTCTTTACATTTCAAATGTTACCTCCTTTCCTGGTTTCCCCTCCTGAAACCCCCTATCCCATCCTCCCTTCCCCTGCTTCTATGAGGATGCTCTCCCCCACACCCCACCCTGGCATTCCACTATACTGGGGCATCAAGCCTTCACAGGACTAAGGACCTCTCCTCATACTGATGTCTGACAAGGACATCCTCTACTACATATGCAACTGGAGCTATGGGTCCTTCCATGTGTACTCTTTGGTTAGTGTTTTAGTCCCTGGGAGCTCTGGGAGGTCTGGTTGGTTGATATTATTGTTCTTCCTATGGGTTGCAAACTCCTCCATTGGGGACCCTTGTGAGCATCTGCCTCTGTATTTATCAGGTTCTGGGTTACCTCAGTCAGGATGATATTTTCTAATTCCATCCATTTGCCTAAGAACTTCATGAATTCATTGTTTTTAAGAGCTGAGTAGTACTCCATTGTATAGATGTACCACATTTTCTGTATCCATTCCTCTGTTGAAAGACATCTGAGTGGTTTCCAGATTCTGGCTATTATAAATAAGGCTGCTATGAACATGTGTCCTTATTACACATTGGAATATCTTCTGGGTATACGCCCAGGAGTGGTATAGCTGGGTCCTCAGGTATACTGTCCAATTTTCTGAAGAACTACAAAACTGATTTCCAGAGTGGTTGTACCAGCTTGCAATCCCATCAGCAATGGAGGAGTGTTCCTCTTTCTCCACATCCTCACCAGCATCTGCTGTCATCTGAGTTTTTGATCTTAGCCATTCTGACTGGTGTGAGGTGGAATCTCAGGGTTGTTTTGATTTGCATTTCCCTGATGACTAAGGATGTTGAACATTTCCTTAGGTACTTCTCAGCCATTTGATATGCATCGGTTTAGAATTCTTTGTTTAGCTCTGTTCCCCATTTTTTAATAGAGTTATTTGGTTCTCTGGAGTCTAACTTCTTGAGTTTTTTGTATATATTGAATATTAGCCCTCTATCAGGTGTAGGGTTTGTAAAGATCTTTCTCAATCTGTTGGTTGCTGTTTTATCCTATCGACAGTGTCCTTTGCCTTACAGAAACTTTGCAATTTTATGAAGTCTCATTTGTTGATTCTTAATCTTAGAGCATAAGGCATTGGTGTTCTGTTCAGGAAATTTTCCCCTGTGCCCATGTGTTGAGGGCTCTCCCCAACTTTCTCTTCCATTAGTTTTAGTGTATCTGGTTTTATGTGGATCAAGGGCTCCACTTGGACTTGGGCTTTGTACAAAGAGGTTAGAATGCATCTATTTGCATTCTTCTACATGCTGACCTCCAGTTGAACCATCACCATTTATTGAAAATGTTTTCTTTTTTCCACTGGGTGGTTTTAGTTCCTCTGTCAAAGATCAAGTGACCATAGGTGTGTGGGTTCATTTCTGGGTCTTCAATTCTATTCCATTGATCTACCTGCCTGTCTCTGTACCAATATCATATGGTTTTTATTTGTAATACAGGGGGAGGTCAGGGATGGTGATTCCATCAGAGTTCTTTTATTGTTGAGAATAGTTTTCACTATCCTGGGTTTTTTGTTATTCCAAATGAATTTTCAAATTGTTCTCTCTAACTCTATGAAGAATTGAGTTGGAACTTTGATGGGATTGCATTGAATGTTTAGATTGCTTTTGGCAAGATGGCCATTTTTACTATATTAATCCTGCCAATCCATAAACATGGGAGATCTTTCTATTTTCTGAGATCTTCTTCAATTTCTTTCTTCAGAGACTTGAAGTTTTTGTCATGCAAGAGTACTTCCTTTTACTCACACAAATCAGTACAACATACAATCAGCTTACTATTTTCAGAATGTTAACAACATAGGCTAGAAAAAAAAAATCCAGAACAGCCAGCAATACACAGAGAAACCTTGTCTCAAAAAACAAAGAACAAAAAACAAAACAAAACGGAAACAGAAAAAAAACCCAAGAAACAAAACAAAAAACAAACAAACAACCCTCCCCCAGAAATATCTGTGTACATTTTATTTGCCTATCTGTTTTAGTCAAAATGTAGAAATGAGCTTCTTGGAACGGTGTTGATTTCCACAGTTAGGATATCATTCATAAATTTTTCTGAATCTTAATTTCACCTGGTCATCCTTTATTGGCCCAAGAGCTTCTGGGGCATCTCCTGTGCCCATCCCTCCTTGTCCCACTCAATGTTGGGATTACACATGCTCATACTACTGTATGGCTTTTATGTGGGTTCTGGGGAATCAACACCAGGTCATTGTTCTTGAACTGCAAGCACTTTTCTGCACGGCACCGACGACCCTGACCGACAGGGAAGAAGGACCAGCACACCACGTCCTTCCAGCAACAGTTTACTCAGGAATGTCTTGCTTAACGGTTACAGCAGAGTGGCAGAGTGGCCCCGAACCCCACCAGGAGTCTGACTATATACCTTTCGTAGGACCGCCCATGAGCCCATACCACGTTTCACACAGTCATAGGCTACTAGGCATTGACTAGAATCAGGCCACTGGTGGGCACGCCCCCGGGTCCAAATAAGGACTTGTTTACTCCAACGGCTCGAGCTCGGCCAGTGTGATCTTTAAGGCACGGCAACAGCGCTCCACACTTTCCCACTGCATCAGTGCTTTAGTCAAATGCATTTCGATTCTCCCAACTGTCAAGGAGCCCATTAATACATAATGACATAAAATTTTGTTTTGTGGTCATTTTATTGCCTACCCCCACCTCACCCCCATAGGGTCTCATTTTATAGGTCAGGCTGGTTTCAGACTTGCAATGATCCTTTCCTCCTGTCTTAGCATCTTAAGGGCACTATCATGATCAGTTTAAAATTACTTAGTTTGAATATCCTCATGCTTGTATATATTGTATTTTGGTTTCCTTGTACACTTGATAATCCAACGTCCTATATCGTAGTACTTTAACAACCATAGTTTTAGATAGAGGAGGGCATTTTTTCTCTGGTGACTTTCTAAGGCGGGACCAGCCAGGAAGCACAGGTCTCAGGAGTCACAGGGCAGCAGGGACAGGACAAGCTCTAGTCTGAGACACCAAGAACATCTAACATCAGAGATCAAGAGATGGCGAAAGGCAAAATCAAGAATCCTACCAACAGAAACCAAGACTGCTTGGCTTCATCAGAACCTAGCACTCTCAATGCAGCAAGTCCTGGATATCCCAAAACACTGGAAAAGCAAGATTTGGATGTAAAATCATGTCTCACAATGCTGATAGAGAAACTTAAGAAGGACATGAATAACCCCCTTAAAGAAATACAAGAGAACACAGCTAAAGAGGTACAAGCCCTTAAAGAGGAAACAAAAAAATCCCATAAAGAATTACAGGTGATCACAAGTAAACAAGTAGAAGCACTTAAATAGCAAACTCAAAAATCCCTTAAGGAATTGCAGGAAAATACAAACAAACAGGTGAAGGAATTGAGTAAAACCATCCAGGACCTAAAAATGGAAGTAGAAACAATAAATAATCACAAAAAGAGAAAACTCTGGAGTTAGAAATCTTAGGAAAGAAGTCAGGAAACATAGATGCAAGCATCACCAACAGAATACAAGAAATAGAAGAGAGAATCTCAGGGGCAGAAGATAATATAGACAACATTGACAGAACAGTCAAATAAAATGCAAAATGCAAAAAGACCCTAACCCAAAACATCCAGGAAATCCAGGACACAATGAGAAGACCAAACCTAAGGATAATAGGTATAGAAGAGAGTGAAGACCTCCAACTTAAAGGGCCAGTAAATATCTTCAACAAAATTATAGAAGAAAACTTCCCTAACCTAAAGAAAGAGATGCCCATGAACATACAAGAAGCCTGTAGAACTCCAAATAGACTGGACGAGAAAAGAAATTGCTCCCACCACATAATAGTCAAAACAACAAATGCACAAAACAAAGAAAGAATACTAAAAGCAGTAAGGGAAAATGGTCAAGTAACATATAAAGGCAGGCCTATCAGAATTACACCAGACTTCTCACCAGAGACTATGAAAGCTAGAAGATCCTGGGCAGATGTCATATAGACCCTAAGAGAACACAAATGTCATCCCAGAGTACTATACCCACCAAACTCTCAATCACTTTAGATGGAGAAACCAAAGTATTCCATGACAAAACCAAATTCACACAATATATTTCCACAAATCCAGCCCTTCAAAGGGTAATAAATGGAAAACTCCAACACAAGGAGAGGAACTACATCCCTGAAAAAGCAAAAATGTAATCTTTCAACAAAACTAAAAGAAGGTAGGCACATGAACGGAATGCCAGCTCTAAGTACAAAACTAACAGGAAGCAACAATTACTTTTCCTTAATATCTATTAACATCAATGGACTCAATTCTCCAATAAAAAGACATAGACTATCAGATTGGGTACATAAACAGGACCCAATATTTTGCTGCATATAGGAAACCCACATCAGTGACAAAGACAGACACTACCTCAAAATAAAAGGATGGAAAACAATTCTCCAAGCCAATGGTCCCAAGAAAAAAGCTGGAGTAGCCATTCTAATATCGAATAAAATCGACTTTCACCCTAAAGTGATCAAAAAAGATAAGGAGGGACACTTCATATTCATCAAAGGTAAGATCTACCAAGATGAACTCTCAACTCTGAACCTCTAGGCTCCAAATACAAGGGCATCTACATTCATAAAAGAAACTTTACTAAAGCTCAAAGCACACATTACACTGCACACAATAGTAGTGGGAGATTTCAACACCCCACTCTCTGAAATGGACAGATCATGGAAACAGAAATTAAACAAGGACACAGTGAGACTAACAGAAGTTATGAAACAGATGGATTTAACAGATATGTATAGAACTTTTTATAAAACAAAAGGATATACCTTGTTCTCAGCACCTCATGGTACCTTCTCCAAAACTGACCATATAATTGGTCACAAATCAGGCCTCCACAGATACAAGAAGATTGAAATAATTCCTTGTATCCTATCAGGCCACCATGGACTAAGGCTGCTCCTCAATAACAACATAAACAATAGAGTGCCCTCATACACGTGGAAGCTTAACAATACTCTACTCAATGATAACTTGGTCAAGGAAGAAATAAATAAAGAAATAAAGACTTTCTAGAGTTTAATGAAAATGAAGCCACAACATATCCAAACTTATGGGACACAATGAAAGCAATCCTAAGAGGAAAACTCATAGCTTTAAGTACCTACAAAAAGAATCTGGAGAGAGCATACACCAGCAATTTGACAGCACACTTGAAGGTACTAGAACAAAAAGAAGCAAACTCACCCAAGAAGAGTCAAAGGCAGGAAATAATCAAGCTCAGGGCTGAAATCAACCAAATAGAAACAAAAAGAACTATACAAAGAATTAACCAAACCAGGAGCTGGTTCTTTGAGAAAGTCAACAAAATAGATAAACCCTTAGCCAGACTAACGAGAGGGCACAGAGCTAGTTTTCTAATTGATAAGATCAGAAATGAAAAGGGAGACATAACAACAGACACTGAGGAAATCCAAAATATCATGAGATCATACTACAAAAGCCTATACTCAACAAAACTGGAAAACCTGGATGAAATGGACAATTTTCTAGACAGATACTAGGTGCCAAAGTTAAATCAAGATCAGATCAATGATCCAAACAGTCCCATATCTGTTAATGAAATAGAAACAGTCATTAATAGTCTCCCAACCAAAAAAAG
>JADRCD010222705.1:0-38109 GCA_019843815.1 Montemys delectorum
ATCTCTCTCTCTCTCTCTCTCTCTCTCTCTCTCTCTCTCTCTCTTTTTCTGAAGACCTTCACTGATAAAATACAGAGTAGTTACTCGTAGACTCTGCATGGCAAAGGCGTTTCTGAAGAGAAGTCCTCGTAAGTCCGCATTCTTACTTGGGATATCTTCTCTAAATGTCAGTGAAGTCACATAGAATGGGCTGCTGTGCTCAGGTCAGTTAGAAGGGACTGCTAAACTCGGGTCTGTGAACCTTACTCAACTCAGCTCCCCCACCTAATCACAGCCCCTTAAGTAAGCCATCTAACCTTTCACTAACTCAGCTTTCTCATCTTCCAAGTAGATGTAATGATATTCCTAAAGTACATTAAAATGATTAATAGATGAGAGAGTTCTTCAAAGAGCTCCGTTCAATTTGAAGCTATTAATAATTTAAGACGTGACAATATGGGGGGGGGCGACTTTGCCTTTCCCAGCTGCCTCTTAATTTTGTTTCCTTTATCCGTTCTATTTTTCTGTCATACATGTGTATGCAGAGTTGAGATACACATGGAGTACTCCTGGCCCGTTGTAAGTGTGCTGTCTTTTAGAAGATGAATCGACAGATCCGAGCTGCCTACTGAGTAGCAACTTTATTTGTAGATGAATGCGAGCATGAGAAATACGAGGCATCGCCACTTAGCATAAGTTATCATGTACTCTAGGAGGCAAGACAGGCACGTGTGAAATCTTTGCACATGGAAGTGGGAGGTTTTTAAGGGACAAAGTGAACGATATAGAGTGTCGGATTTCAAAGAGATTGGTGATACATGAGGAAACATCCTGAGTGGATTGTGATGCAGATCCAGAAAATAGATGCGGTGTCTGTCCCTGATAAAGGGGACTCACAAGACAGCATTTAGCAACAACGTATGTTCGTGTCACTGGTAGAAGTGGGTGTCACTTTGGGCACCAGTGGGATTGTATTAGTTAACTGTCTCTGTGCTGTATCAAAGCACCTGACGAAAACAACATAAGGAAGGCTTTATGTGGGCTCACAGTTTGAGGATACAGACTATCATAGAAAAGCTGGTAGGTGTCCATCAAATTCAGGGTGGATCTTACCTAAATTATCCTAATCTCTAAACACTCACTCATACATGTACAGGGATTTCTTTCTATGATGGCTGTAGATCCTGCCAAGTTAATACTTGGAGTTCCTATCACAGGAGTCTTTAGAAGTAGGTTTTTTAAAGCCAAGGAGGATTAGGACATGGAATATGTTGCAGTATAAGCTATAGAAATACTCATGAATCACTTTGGAAGACACAGGCAAAGATATTGATTGAGTTGGCACAGTTGTGAAGCAGTTCTTAGAAGCAGTTGAAAAGAATGAGGGAAAAACTTGTGTGCTGACATGGGAAGGCCATCATGGAAAGAAACAGCGCTGTGTCAATAGAGAGAACTGTTAGGGATCTGTTATTGTCTAACATTTTCCTGCATTATTGAAACATTCCATCCTTCAAGGAAGCTCCTTAAGCAGGCAGGTAAAGGACTCAAAATAGTTTCAGGAAGTCCCTGAAGCTGATCAGATTCACCAGTCCCCTCCCTGCTAGCATAAGCTTTAAAAAGCTGAGAATCTCCCTCCAGCAAAGTGAAGCCAGCCTTCAGAGAAGACCTCTTCCCCACCCCCAAGCCCAGCAAAGCTACAAAGACTCAGCCTAGACCAGCTGCCTGGAAGAGGTTTAGAGCAACTGAGGTGCTTGACAACACTCCCCCTAACCTGCTGTGCTGCCTGCAGACTGGGCAGTGTGCTCCAGGTTTCCAGCTTTGTGAACTGTCACCATGCTGGGGTGGCCTTTGGTGATGCAGCTGTCTAAGTCATTTCTGTTCCTATAAGTAAATCCAATAAAACTCATCCATTGACCAAGATGAACTTCGGTGGTATCCATACTTTGCTATTTGTCATGGGTTCCCTATCTGGGGTGAGCAGACGTGTGTCTTGCATCTCCCCGGGGGAAAGTTTTGTCATATAAGATCTGTTAACTTGGCAAATTGATCAAAGGGAGATTGATGTGAGATATTGTAGTGAATAAAATGGAGAGGTGACAAGTGAAGAGAGCTGCTAGGAGATGTGTACAGGAACAGAACAACTGTAGAGACTTCATGTCCCCACTTCTGCCCACTGACTCTGTCTCCTTTGCTCCCTTCCTGCCTATGTTCCTTCCTTTCCTTCCGCTTCCTTTCCTTCTTATATCTCCCCACCTTCTCTGTCCCCTTTCTTCTTCCTTCCTTCTTTCCTTCCTCTCCTTCTGTCCCTTCATCCCTCTCTGTCCCTCCCCCTCTGTCTCTCTGTCTTTCTCCTTTCTGTGTCTCTGTGTGTCTATCTCTGTCTCTCTCTGTCTGTCTATATCTGTTTGTCTGTCTCTCTCTCTATTAGACCCAAAGCTTTGCATATCTACCCCTAAGCTCTTTTCCTCATCCCTGAAATCCTTAGCTTAGGAAATGAAGGAGAGGGGGAAGATATTGACTCTTCTAAGCTCAGGAAGTATGCCCTGAGAAGATGACTGACAGTCACGTGTTGGTGGGAAACCATCTTGAAGAATGTCTTCATGCTTCTGTTTCATAGAATGGAAGAAACTGTTCGAAGTCTGTTGCAGAGCCAAGGATCTCCAGAGCAGAAAAAGGAAGAGCCTGCTAAGATCACAGCCTACCAGGTACACCATGTTTCTGACTACCAATGTTGCTGGCTACCAATGTGTTTGGTTTGGTTTTCTTCTTCGAAGCCATCCAGTGACCTTTATTTTGAGAAATCTTAAACATATTTATTTGTCCCAGTGTTTCCTAAAAAGCCTCCTTGAGACAGGTTCTAGATGTGCCTGGAACATTGAGAAGGGATCACATTGTGCTGTCGTGGGAAGGTAGAAGATGTGTGTGCTATGTGCTTGAGGTATATGAGAGGAGTGTACTTGAAGAGCACTCTCGAGAGATGGAGCACTAAGGAAGACCTGAACAGTAGAGGATGGTGGTTGGTGCACTGCAGGCTGAGGAGCATGTGGAAGGCACAGCCTAGGCCTGCGGAGGTTAGGAAGATCATAGTGACTGACCAGAGGACTCCTAGGCTCACTAGATGGCCGGCATAGGGTAATCAGTGAGTTTTCCAAGTAAAACCAAGACTCTGACTCAGAAACCACGATGGAGAATAGATGAGTTAGGAAGATAGCCAGGATTGACCTCTGGCTGTCACGTGCACAGACATGTACATAAATACATGAACATGTGCAGACACACCAAAATAATAACAAATGTCATTCATTCCCCTTCACAGATCATTAATAAAAGCTAAAAGCACATTCTCACAACTCTTCCTATACCTCAGTCTGTTAGTTCCTAGAGAGAACGGAGCTGTTCGTTTGAATTCAAGATATACACAAGGGGGTATATGAATAATGAAATGGAAGAAATGAAAAAAAAAAGTCACAAGCGTGTAGGACAGGACGTGGTGGCCACTCTTGCTTGCAGCATGACCGAGTGATGGAGCCATTATCCATATGTGCAGAGAAGGCACTGTGTACACTGGGGATGGACTCGTTTCTCTAGGGAGGAATGCAAGACAAGAGAAGCTTTTCGTCACAGGACCCCCGGTATAAGCATCTGCTTTCCTCTCCCTTCATCTGTCTCTGTGGCTTCTACTCTCTGGATAGACCAGACTTACTGACAAGCCATGCTGCATCCTCTTGCCACCCTGGCATCCTCTTGCCACCCTGGCTGGCCTTTCATGTTGTTACGTTTGGAAACTTACTGTCTTAGTCAGGGTTTCTATTCCTGCACAAACACCATGACCAAGAAGCAAGTTGGGGAGGAAAGGGTTTATTCAGCTTACACTTCCACATTGTTTTTTATCACCAGAGGAAGTCAGGACTGGAACTCAAGCAGGTCAGGAAGCAGGAGCTGATGCAGAGGCCATGGAGGGATGTTCCTTACTGGCTTGCTTCCCCTGGCTTGCTCAGCCTGCTCTCTTATAGAACCCAAGACTTCCAGCCCAGGGATGGCACCACCCACAAGGGGCCCTACCTACCCCCTTGATCACTGATTGAGAAAATGCCCCACGGCTAGATCTCATGGAGGCACTTCCCCAACTGAAGCTCCCTTCTCTGTGATAACTCCAGCCTGGGTCAAGTTGACACACAGAACCAGCCAGTACACTTATGTTTGAAAAAAAAAAATCCAAATTGCACATGAGAGAGAGGGTTATCGAGCATCTGTAAAACAGAGCAAGTGTTACGAGAAAGACACATCCTCTCTCTATCTACCAGGATGCATACCCACGGGCAGCCTGGGTGTACTTGGATCCTCATAACACTTGTGATGAATTGGCCTTTCACAGGCCCTCTGTGTCCCCAGCTGCCTGTGTGCTTCTCTGCTGTAGCTGCTATACTCCCTCGTGCTCCAACTTCCTTTTTTAAAAATAAGGAATGTGAATTGAATCACATAAGTTAATTCATTAAAAATGTGACAGCCAAATGGGACGAGGAGCAAGACTTTGGACCTCACACAGAAAGTCTCTGTGTTCCTCATTTTTCATGCTTTTAAATAGAGTTTGGAACTAAATTGGGGAATTCTAAATATAAATGTCCTCAGTGGGCTACGATGTTGTTAAAATGACACAAGAATAAAATGTCAAATGCCTTCTGGAGAATTCTATTCTGTTTGCACACTTAGAGAAGTCAACACGGGGAGAGAGTCCTTGTTTCTGTTCCTTTTGTCTATATGTGCATGTATATGGATGTGGGACCATTCATGTATATGTATGTGCAAGCAAATGGGGGACGGAGGTCAACGTTGATGTCATTCCACTGGTGCTGACTACCTGGCTTTTGAAAACAGGTTCTCCCCTGGCCTGGAACTTGGCAAGCAGTGGTTGACCTGCAAGCTCCAGGGACCTGCCTGTCTCTTCCTCTGCTATACTGGGATTACAAACATGTGGCATATTTCTTCACTTTTCATCTGGGTGCTGGGAATCGAACACAGGTCCTTTTAGTTGGCATAGAAGGTAGCCACAAAGGTAGAGTAGAGGCTGAATCCAAAGAATTAAATAGTCCTCACGGTAAGGAATTTATAGAACTGGTCATTCACGATGACCAGAGATGTGATCACAGTGTTCAAGTTTGTCTGACTCTGTTGTTCTGTTTTCCCTTCTTGGGCAGCCCTGTAATATCTGAGCCCAGCACCATCACTTGCAAAAATGAGCTCCATCCAGGCACTCATCCCGCCATCCACATCTAAGCCAGCTTAGAATCTCATGGATTTTTCCTTGGGTAACTTTTATTAGTTTACATTAATTATACAAACTAGTCAGCATCAGGGTGACATTTTCTGTACATACACATTATGCAGGTGACCATATTCACCCCTTCCATATTTTATAGAAAAAAAAATTTCCACTGTATGTCACTTAGTTCAACATTTAAATTACTTTGTTCATCCTTAAGTAATTCTTCAAAAATAATTGCAAGGTGTAATTAATTATGGAGCAATGCCCCATTCCTGGTTATCCTAAAACCTGTTCACCTCAAAGATAAATGTTTTAATATTACTTAATCTTTCTATGTGGGGGAGTACAGAAACAGACATGTCATGGCACATGCCATGGAGATCAGAGGACAACTTTCAGGTCTCTCCTTTCAATATGTTCTGAGGTAGGATGTCTCCCACTCTTTTGCAGCCTTCTGTGTTCCAAGCTAGCTAACCCATGAGCTTACTGACAATTCTCCCCTCTGCCGTGCCTCACCACAAGAGCTTGGGAAATAATGGGTATACATAACTGCATCCTGCTTTTTACATGGGTTCTGGGGTTTGAACCTGCTGAGCCACCTCCTGGCCTGAAATGCATATGTTAATTTTGTTCATGGCAAGGTCTGGGACCTTACCACTGCTGTTTAAGACCAGCCTGGATGAGTTGTCGATTTTTTTACAAGTTAGTTATAAATGCCTTTCTAACGTACTGGAAACTCATTCTGTTACCTTTAATTTCTGATCATCCTGCCTCCACTCCTGAGGGCTAAGATTACAAGTATGCACCACCATTTTGTGTGTATGAGTTACTGGGATGGAACTGGGGGGCTTTGGATGCTACCCAAGCCTTTGAATAGCTGTACTTCATCCATGTCCCTTATAAGCTATAATTCTTACCAAAAGCAATGGAAAATTTGTTATCTCAAACTTCACGTTTTTCTTTTACCATCATGATTTAAGTAGACTCAAGTATGCAAAACCAAAACTGTTAAGTACCCCACACAGAAAAGTCAGAATTGAAAAAAAAAATATGTTCCGTAACATTAAAAGAAAGCAGAAACGTCTTTCTTTGAAAGCATCTTTAATAACCATATTTGGGGCATAAAATATAAATTTTCCAAACTGTTACCATGATAATATTTTCTTTTTCACCAACAAAGCAGTACAGCAAAATTAAAGTGTATGATTTTCAAGTTAGAAAGGTCTTGCTTTCCACTTCTTCCCAGCCTTGGCTGAGTCTTGATGTCCCCTAAGGGACTGGCCACGGAGTCAGCTCAGTGGCCACACTCCGGAATCTACTGAGTTAAAATTACTAACATGGCGTGCTGCTTGGTTTTGATGGTTTTTTGTTTTGTTTTGTTTTGTTTTGTTTTCTGACAGAACAGGTCTAGTAATTTATCTGGCCCATGGTGGTTTGGCTGGAAACCAGGGAGATGCTTCAATACCACCTCCATTCCAACTACAGGGTCTCCATTCCAATGACAAGGGCCCCTTCCTATTGTGGGAGAGAATGAAGTTGAAGTTTGGAGCTGGGTTCTCCCCACAATCTCTAGCCTCCTCCAGCACACACACACACACACACACACACACACACACACAACACACATATGGACGTGGATGAACACATACTCATACACACACATACACACATGCACACTCTCATACACACATGCACGCATACACTCATATGGACACGCATACACACACACACTCATATACATACACACACACACACACACACACACGGACATGGATGAACACATACACACACATACACACATGCACACTCTCATACACACACATGCACGCATACACTCATATGGACACGCATACACACATACACACACACACACACACACACACACACACACACATGCACACCACCACATGTAGCATGCATTCATCAACTCTGAGTCATTCCTACTTTTACTTGCTTTGGTACGCATCCTGGCAGTCACCTAGCCAAGAGAAGAGACACCACTGTGAATCACGGGAGCTATTTACAAAGAGTTTTCTTTCTTTTCAGTGCCATTTAAAATGGTATTACATTTATTTCTTTACCTACTTTATATATGCAGTTGGGGGTGGAGATGGAGTCAAATACCACAGCACACCTATGGTGGTCAGAGGACAGCGTGGATGAACCTCCTGTCTCCTTCCATGCTGTGGGTCCAGGGGATCCAGCTCATACAGGTCATCTGGTGTCTTTATCCATTAAGCCATCCTGTTGGCCTGTTTTCACCATTTTTATTTTAACCTAAAGATAAGACATAAAACATTGATGAACAGTAAATTCATCCAGTACACTTGTGCAAACTAGGAAAAAATGGGATCTAAAGTTCTGCTGTTTGTGAAGAGTGGAGAAGTCTTGGCACAGTTATTTATGAAATGATAAGTAATTGGGATATGAAATATTTTTCGTGAGTGCTGTTATTTATGTCTGAGGCCTGTAAACTTAGGAAGACTCTTGATGCTGCACTGAGAGCTTTGCCCTTTTCTTAGAATCTCTCTGAACTCTGAATTGCTGCAGGAGTGGGGAAGGTGCTAAATGGAGTGTTTTTATTATGTGTTAAGTTTTAAAGGACTGAAATGATCCCTTGAGGGAGCAATTTTTTTAGTTCCTCTTTTGCTTGGTTCTAAGCAGTGTCCTTTATTCACAGAAGGTCAGATCAAAGGATGTGCTTCGATTCAGAATAGAAAAATGTACTGCCCTTTTTAGAGATGGACATTCGTTTTTCTTTTTGATGAGTATACAAGATGAGTTTTATGATTTTTGTACCCAATATAATTACTTCTCAGAATTCTAGAATTTTCTAAAACAGTCTCATTTGGGAGTAATTTCTTCTTGCTGCACTGATTAGTGATTAGTTTTAAACTCATAATCCCAAAGTCATGCTGACATGTGCGCACAAGTGAGTGCAGACATGTGTGGCCGTGCTCCTGGAGGCCACAGAGTAACATCCAGCGTCGTTCTTCTCAAGCCCTGTTCACCTAGCTTTTTATTTGGTGTGTGGCTCTCAGGGGACAACTCAGAAGGGTAGCATTTTTCCTTTGACTATGGAACCCCCAAGATCAAACTCAAGCTTTAAGAATCAGCAGCAAGCGCTTCTATCTGCTGAGCCATCTGGTGGGTCCCCACCAGCTTTTGTGAGACAGCATTTCCTTGTGGCCTAGAACTTTCCCATTAAGCTAGATTGGCTGGCTTAACCACTGAGCCTAAGGGATCAACCCGTCTCTATCTCTGTAGCCCACAAGCGCACAGCACTACACTGGCACTAACCATTGAAACCAATTGAGGAGTTTGAGGACTATCCCTGAGAGCATTACAACCTACCTCATTCTCAATCGTTTCACTGCTCTCATGGGTTCTGATTCTATCGTCTAGTTCTTCATTTCCTCCTAAACTCTCTATTCAGACCTGAAGATTTTTTTACTATTAGATATTTTGACCTTTGAACTGAATTCTCACTGAGTAAAAATAGAACAGGGCTTCCCCCCTGAAACTGACAGAACCTATAAACAAATGCTGCTTTTTCCCAGATCAGCTCAGCACAGGGCTAGACTTTTCTGCTGTACTCAGATATCGGCTAGGTCAGGAAGTCCCAGGTAGAAAATCTAAAAGATGGTGCTCTTCCGTAAGTATGTAGTATGGGTAAATTGGTGAGATGCTTGAGATTGTTAAAAGGGCTTATCGGTTCTATTTTCCTTCGGGGGGACAAATGAGTTTGAACAGAGCCAAATCATAGTTTTCACCCTTGAACTTTGACCTACTTTCTTAACTGACCCCTCAATTTTTAGGACTTGGCTTACTGATGATTCCTGAAGGTAAAAACAGTTATGTAGAAGGTTCACAATTTCGGAATGAGGAAATCATAAAGAAGTCGGAAGGGCTAAAGTCCTCTCTCCGTGTCTGTCTCCCTCTGTCTGTGTCTCCTCTCCCCCTTGCTCTCTCACATTATCAAGCTCTTCCATACACAGTGACTTATCAGCTTCACTCTCCTCCTAGGTTTCTGAGTGTGTGTGTGTGTGTGTGTGTGTGTGCACGTGCACTAGTGTGTAAGCCATGGATCAATGTCTGTCATTTTGCTCCACCTGATTTTTGAGAGAGTCTCTCACCAAATCTGAAGCTCACCCATTGGCTGGACTTGCTGGATTACAAGTGTGCACTGCCACACTTGGCCTTTTAGGTAGGTTCCGGGTATCAGAACTGAGGTCCTCACGTTCATGCACCAATCACTTTACCCACAGAGCCGCCTTCCCAAGCCCTCCGTATTCATTTTATTTGCAGAGTGACCACAGTTGTCGTAAGAGGAGAATGGATTGGGTGAAAGATGAGAGCAATGTGGTCTTACTTGAGGCTTGTTAACTTACTGAAGCCCTTTGCAGGATAAATGTGTTAACTGACTGACAGCCACATCTTGGGCAGTGTCTTGGTTTCATGAGTTTCAAAGCTTGAGTCTACGTATTGCTCAGCAGGTTCTAACCTTGCATGAAGTGACTATCTATTCAAAAATGCCTTCCCTGGGACTCAGTAAGAACCCAGGGGTTGCGACTGTATAGAATTCTCAGCCTGTCTGGTCTCAACATATAACATGTTCCTGTAATTCCTTAGCAACCAACTAGGCCACTCATGTGTTTAATAGTTTTAATTGTTCCCCAGTTGATTCAATGGATAGGTATCATTGTGACTTGTTCAGTTCCTGGATGATAACCTGGGTGTAGTTAGAGTTCACCCAAGGAACAAAACTGATCGAATAATTATTATTAGAAGGTTATTTATTTGATTGGCTCACAATAGTAGAGTTTGGAGAGCCAAACAATGCCTGGCTCATCAGAGAGGCTAAATCTATGGTAGTTGCTGAATCTATGTGGCTGAACAGAGTGAAATGTTGTGAACTGAACAGGATCTGCTCAGAGTAAGACGATATGATCTGAACACTTGCTTCCCATTCAGTGGCCCCATTAAAGCACATTTCAGAGGTTAAGCCTTGCTGAAGGAAGTGCAGCATTGGGATGGGCCTTGATGTTTTATAACCTAGCAGTACTTCCTGTTTCTTGTGTGTGAGTTTCCAGTGTGAAGATGGAATGTGACCATTCTGCTTCCTGACTTCAAGGCTAGATTCATGCTCTTGCTACCATGTTTTCCCTGTGACTATGGACAGTATCCCCTCTGAAACAGAGCATATTGTCACGGTGTTCTATGCAACTGAAAAGTGGCTGATATGCCCCAGGAGATAGTTTGTAACCGGCTGATCCTTATGTAGAGAGGCCAGGGAAAGATCTCAAAACTATGCTCTCAGGAAAGTCTGGGTGGTATTTTTTTTTCTTTTTACACACCCTAGATATTTTTTCTTCCTCTGTGGTAGAGTTAATTGTTTAATCTGACATGGTTTAGACACATGTGATAGATGGGTCTCTATGCATCCTTATGAGGAAGCTCATCATAATTGTGGGTGGAATCATTCTTGATCTGGATAAAATGGGAAAGGCGAGATAAACAGCAGCATTCAGGGCTCCCTGCATCCTCTGACCAGATGAAGTAATGCAAAGTGATCAGCTTTTTACTGCCTCTAGGCCTTGAGATTGACTGGGGGAGGAGATGATAAATGACCCGTAACCAGCTAAGACTTGCCTCACCTTTGCTGCTTTTGGAACACGTAGGTTGTGCTCTCATGCCCCTGGATGTAGTCAACTCTTAAAAGAAGCCTGTTAAGCATTGCAGTCTCCCTCTCCTGCCTCCCTGTCAGCTGGCAGCCTTGCTCAAATGTGAATAATGCTGTGTGAATCTCGTTACACAGAGCTCTTGGAAGTTAATAGGAGCAGAAAGCAATCAGCTACCAAAGATCTCAGGGAACATTTAGGATGGTCCATGGATAACCCACAGTAGTCCCATGGAGGGCACCTACTAATAAACCAAGTTCATGGCACCTTAAACCCACTAAAAATCATGTCCCACCATGGCTCATGTTGCCTTCTCTGCATATGAATGGCCAAGGTTCTCTTTCTGCTTGATTTTGGAGTTGGATGAAGAGATACAAGTACATTTTCCCCAAATGTGTCCTCTTTTGGTACATTTGATAACTCACTTCTAATCTATTTTTTTCTGTACCAGATTAATTGATTAGCTAACGAATTAGCACAGTAATCGCTTTGTCTGCCTGCTAAGGCCACGTTGATGCCTTAGTCTGAATTAGGAAGTTTCTGCTGTAATTACAAGTGATGATCTGAGAACAGCTCCTTTGCAAATACTCTACAATCTATTTTATTGCATTTACAAAATAATTTGTAAACATACCCTCAAGATATAAATTAGGCTGTATTTCTCTTGGGTCACTGTATTTGATTTTCTTTCCAAGCCTTCTGTTATTGCATTTTTCTTCTTTGTGTATTTTTAGCACTTGTTTCCTTCTGAGCATCTCAACATTACCTCCAGGGAATGATAGTGAGAACAGGCACAGGAATAATTAATATCTCCTTTACAGTCATTTGATCCACACGTTAGCCTCTTCAAATAGCCAGAGCAGGAAGGTAGGTTCACCTTGTCGTGGAAGAAAGTTCATTTCACATAGAAAGTTGGCTTTTTGAGTGTTGTACAGTAATTCAGGCTGCTGTGGGCTAGATTCCATAGTTTGGCTGGGATAGCATTAGTTGTATTCTATACCCATGTTACTCAAACTCAGCCATGTTTGGCAGTCACCTGTACAGCTTTAAACATTACTCATCTTGAAGGGGTAGATGGCTTGATGGGCTAGGTGAGGTCCTACTTGAGTATGGTTCTCTGAACCCATGTGGTGCCACGTGCTTGTAAATCCAGCAATGTGGGAGCAGATCCGTGGCCAGCCATAGAGCCTATTTGACAAGTTCCAGGGCAGTGAGAGACTCAACACTAAGATGGAGAACCAATTGAGGAAGATATTCTATATCAATCTCTAATCCCTACATATGCCTACATGGGTGAGTAGTCCTCTCATACACATGCACACATAAATACATCACACACACACACACACACACACACACACACATGCATCCATACACAAACATACACACACACACACACACACACACACATGTATGCGCATGCACATGTGAACATGCACACATTATGCATGCCCTGCCTGCACTCCAGGGATTCCGAGCTAACTAGCTTGAGTGTGGCCTGAGCATAGGAATCTGCATAATTCCCACATCTTTAGCAGGGCTGCAGAACAGTTACACTTTACATGTTGCTGTCCTGCTAGCTGAAGATTGCTGCAATCGGGTTTTGTCTTCATTTCCCTGAGAGCAGTATTTCTCTCCGAGTAGCCAGTATAAGAGACATGTTGAGCTTCCAGGGAAGGGAGACGCTGGATTGGTTCCTGGAGGACAGTAAACTTTAAATAAACGAGAGGACCTTTAGTGCTAGAGGACTCACATTAGAGGCAGCATATAACCAGAGGTAGTCTGATGAAAAAGAGAGAATCATGAGTATTCTGATAAGAGAAAGTCAAGAATCATTGGTAGTCTGATGGCAGACAGCAGAGGAAAATGGCCATTGCAGGACAAGGAAACAGAAGACTATGGGTACTCTGATGAGAGATAGCAGTGTGATTATGGAGGCAATGAGGATTATGGAATACTCTGGTGTAGGAAGCAGGGGATTGTGGGTTGAGGTGATACCTCCAGAGACAACAGCCTACGTTCCCATGGAACAACTTCCAGATCCATGGAACAACTTCCAGATCCCGAGTGTTTAGCATTACCAAAAGTCTGAGAGCTCTGGAGACATTGTCCCGGCCACACTTGGTACATGCCTTGGTAGTGAGGCCCAGAGTCAGTGTATGAAGTGTAAACATGTCAAGGTGTCACTCAGGAAAATGATGGTACATGGCTGGGCGCTGTACACGCATTTCAGACAGAATGAGTGAGATATGGTAGAACAACCATGGCAAGCAGATCCTTGAGGGAAAACTCAGCTGTGGGAAGGTTGTAATGGACAGCAATGTAAAAGGGGTTAGTACGAGGAAATCATAGGTGTAAAGTAGACACATACATAAACAAAAAATCCAAAATTCTAAATTTGCCCTAATTAGAGTTGCCTACTAACTTAATGTCAGGCCTGATCTCTTTTTGAGAGACCTAACTGATATGCCAATGTTAAGAGTTACCAAATGAAGACATTTTTCTTGGTATACCAGAAGGCCCTGGGAATGCAGAGGTTATAGACAGTGAAAATCCAGGGTCTGGCATCATATTCAACCCCTCTCTGTTCAAATATCTCTGACTTTCTACACAGACCTGAGTTTCAGGCTGGCCTGAGTCATTCTGATTCTTCTACCGGTATCTGAGAGAGTCTTTGACTCACAGTGCCTTCTGTGGTTTTGGGCTGAGAGACAGAAAGACAACTGAGTGCCATCCTTGCAGGGTAGGAGTCAGGCAGGAGGCCTGGAGGTCATTTCTGCTAGGCTCTATAACATGGTCATCCATCGCTCTTGTAAATCAGGTGACTTAAAACAGCTGGGATAATCTTATATTTCCTGTAGTGGCAAAGACATAAAAAGGTCATATTTATGAGGGTTTTCTTTTTTGTTTGTTTTGTCTTGTTCATGTGGACTGTGTGACCAGTTTATTCCCATGGCGTGTGTGTGTGTGTGTGTGTGTGTGTGTGTGTGTGTGTGTGTGTGTGTAGGCCAGAGAAGAGAGAACCTTGGCTGTCATTCCTCATATATCACACATTTGCTTTAGTTTGTGGATAGGGCCTCTTACTGGCCAGGAACTTGCCTAGTTTTCCAAGGCCAGCTTGCTAATGAGCTCTTGGGCCTCTTATCTCCACTTCTCCAGGACTGGGATTACAATCCCCCAATTATGTGTATGCCAGTTCTGGGAATCAAACTCAGATCTTCATGCTTGCAAGACAAACACTTTGCTGGCTGAGTTGTCTCCCCAGACCTGCCTATGTTTATCTAAGGGACAAGTTCAGGTGCAATAGATGAAGGTCCCTCACCATGTGGAGAGGAAAAGGTCTTAGAGGCCCAGTGGAAACTGTAAAAACCACAGCAGGTATTTGAGGTACTGTCTCTGAGGGCTGAGAGTCCTCTTTCACCCAACATCTCTTATTGATTTTTACATGCAAGGAAATAGCGCCAATATCCGTCTAGATTAATGGCAACCACCTTACCTCTGTGTCGCAGACTTGAATCTCAGACCCAGCTTCCTGAACCCTCACATCAGCAGCAGAAAGTGCCCAAGGTTACTTGACCCTAAAATGGCCACTAGATAAATCCAGTAAGGATTTTCTCCAGTATGGAGAAAGTTAGAAGGTCTCTAGGAGAGCCAACTATCTTGGAACCCCAATTTGCCAGGTTATTTCTCTTTAAATACATTGATTTTTTTTAATATGAAAAAATGTTTATCCAGGTTTCAGATGAACTTCTTAAATAACTCTTCCATATTCTGATGTCTCTAATTGGTTTTAGGATTCTATTAATGTTTTTGATAATTTTGTAAATCTCCTTCCCTCTTACCAAGGATGAGTCACCTGGCCCCTTTGAAGCTGTCTCTGCCTTTTGGCTCCCACTGAGGCTGTAAGTGGCTTGTCAGGATCTGCTTCCCACTCTATGACAAAGAGACACCTCACTTGAGGACTTCCTGACATTTCCAGGGGCTGGGGGATAAAAATAATGGTTTTAATGTCAAAAAACACACCAGGGCAGTATTATAAGCTGAATTTCTTCTGGGAAACTCCTCAGACTATTGAGTCTCACCATTTCTCTAGAGTTCTGCTTCATTAGTGGGCAGATATTATCTGAATTATACTAAATAAAATGTAGTGTTTGCATTTTAGGTTCTATTTAGGTGCAAGTAGGTGAGGTCCCCCCCCCACCCCCGGAGAGGAAACTCCACTCAAGTTTAAAGTAAATTTTCCATCGGTGATCTTCAAAAAAGTACACGTGACATCCAAACCCCCGAGAGTTGTTCTTTTCAGTAACTCCAGGAAAATGGGAGGAATTCAGACTGGGAATCGGTCCACAGAAATTTCCAAGACAGTGACTTGGCTTACAAGTTCTCTATGGTGTTATGAGATGAACACGGTAGTAAAAATGTTTAAAGTACAAGCACCCAATCCTGGTCAACTCTCGCTGTCCACTCAACACAATCAGAAGCCATCTGAGAGGAGTACTCTCAGTTGAGAAATTGTATGAATGTGATTGGTCTGTGGACACGCCTGTGAGGGGTTGACTTGATTGTTGATTGATTGAGTCCAGTCCACTCCGTGCAGCACGATCTTAGGCAGGTGGTCCTGTAATGTATAAGAAAGCTCGTTGCGTCTCATCCAGCATGCGAGCCAGCTAGCCATAAGCATCCTCCATAGTTCTTGCTGTCCAGCTTTGGTGGAGATGTGATTTCTTTGGTCAAGGGTCATTCTGTATGGATGGCAACCAGCCCTGCGTTTAAAGTTTCTGCTTTTGAGCTCCTACCTTATCTTTCCTTAACGATGGATGGCAGTCTGTAATTGTAAGCTAAAAATAAGTGCTCTCCTCCTCTAAATTGCTTTTGGTCAAGGTATTTTATCACAGCAGCAACAACAAACTGAGAACACACAGGCCCTTCCATCTTAAGGGAGGAAATTGGCCTAATGGTATTTTCATCATATGAGCAAATGTTCTATTGGTGCTTTATGCTAATGATGGAAAAACCCTTTAACAAAATTAGCTGAGCTAGTTTAGTGGTGCACATCCATAATCCTAGCACTTAGAAGGCTGAGTCAAGAGGATCAGGAGTTTGAGACTGAACTTTGTAACGTAGAGTCAGTCTTAGTCTCGTCCTATCCGCTGTGTGAGTCTCTCTTCTGCTTCCTCCCCCCAAACCTCCCACCCCTACCTACTTTCTGCTGAAAGCACTCAGGAACACTTAACTAATGGAGGTGTATTCTTGTCATCAGTGGTAACAACACAGGTGATGCCATCTGTCAATCAGCATATTAACCAACCAAGAGTGACATTTCCTGGATGGCTTTTTGCGCTGTGCTTGATGTCCTGTTGAGGCTGTGCTGTGCATTTCAATCCCTGATAGACATATGCTGTCATCCTGACCAGGCATCCCATAGAAAGCATCTCTTTACTGACGTGGCTAGGCTAGCTCTCTTTTCCTTTTGAACTGTTATTGTTGCAAATTCTCCTTAATTAGCCATGGTGCGATGTTTTTTTAATACCCATCGCAAATTCAGAGCGTGGTATTTTTTGCACGATTTAATGGTGTGTGCTTGTGTGTTTGCACATATGTGGGCACGAGTGCATTCGTGTCCTTGTCTACAGTGCTCATGGAGGCCCAAGAGGGCTTCAGTTAGATTTAAGCTGGAATGACGGGCAGTTACAAGCTGCCTGACGTGGGTGCTGAGGACAGAATGTGGGTGCTTTGCAAGAGCAGTACGTGTTCTTACCTGCTGAGCCATCTGTTCAGCCTCTAAAGTGTTGAGTTAAAAATATAAGATAACAGTCACGGCCTAGTCTGGACTATCTTCAGTGTGCTCAGAACTCTTTTTAGGCCAGTCAAATAAAAACATTGAACATAATATGCCTACTTTATAATAAAGGCTGACTCTTTTAATGTTACTTATCAAGTAGCTATATCCAAAACGTACTGGCAATACAGTTCACTGTCCCTGTCATGATCTAGCCTGTGACTTTGTCCCTGTCATGATCTACCCCCTCATTTCTGATGCACAGCCCGGCAAAGGAGGGTTAGACTACATGTCACTGACTCAGGAAAAGATCAACATTCAAAGTGTGGCTCCTATTAAACCCATATTGCTTTTCCTTTCTTGTAAAGTTTAAAAAAAAAAAAGATTGCTTGTTAAGTCTAACCATCATAAGTCAAGCCCTGCCCGCAGCGTTATTGTTGCTGCTCCCTCCTATGAATACTTAGAGAGGTCTTTGACAAGAGGCAATTGCCTCCCAGTCAGTTCAGTTTAACCAACTCAGAAGACACATAAATATGTCTCTGCCAGCCATTGATCACATAAAAAGATCCGGTATTGACCATCATTTCTGAAGTAAACTTTGATCATCTGACAATCGGAATTGATGGGAGTCATAAGACAGAATCTTACTTAATTAAAAAACTTTAATTGACAAATTGAACTTTTTTTACCCTCGTGGTATACAGCAGGATGCTTTGATAGATGTAAACACTATGGAATGGTGAGTGTAAGTTAATTAGCATATGCATTACCTCATGCACTTGTCTTTTGTTTTTCTTGTGATAAGAACACTGAAAATGTACATCTTAGCATTTCCAAGTTAAGAGTACTTGTTAGTAGCTATAATTACCATGATCAGTGTGAACTATCTACATATTCTTCCTGTATTACTGAAAATTTGGATTATTTGACCAACATCTTCTATTAACCACATTTTGCTATATGCTTCTATAAGTTCATTTTCAGGGGATCTTAAAAGTCAGTGAGTCATGAGGAATTTGCCTTTCAGACTGCCTTGTTTCACTTAATGGCTTGCCTTTTGAGCTTGCTCATTTGCAGCACAATAGGAAATTTATACTGATTACATTTATTTTAAATTAAAGTTCTCCTATGAATCCTCTGTGTGAGTGTGTGTGTGTGTGTGTGTGTATGTGTGTGTACACGTATATGGATGCCAGAAGACAACCTCAGGTGCCATTCTCCTTATTTTGTTTGTGACAGGGTCTCTCACTGAGTTGGGAACTTACCAAGGTTGGTCAGTAAGCTCTAACGATCTGCCTTTCTCTTTGCTTGAAGCTAGGAATACCAGCAAACCCTTCTAGGCCCTGGGTCTTTTCCATGGCTTCTCGGGATCAAACACAGGTCCTCATGCTTGGACAGCAAGCACTTACTGACTGAGTTATCTCTCTAGTCCATGCTTCGGCTTCCAAGCCATATGGTTACATCAGTGTGTGTGAAGGACACTGGTGGGGTAGCCATAGCCCGTGAGAGGTCACTAGGGGAACTCTGAGCTCCTTGAGGGATGGGCACTGCTCAGCCTAGGTGCTCAGTTTCCTCTTTGGAAGCTCCTTGGCTCCCCTGCCTTGTTAATTCCTTAAAGAAACTGGGTTGGGGCAATTACAAATTTTAATCTTAAATTATGAATCTGTCTTTTTGTTTGTGTACTAGCTCTCAAGGGCTTAAGGACAACCATTCACCAGCTGTGTGTGTTATTTTCCATCTATACAGCATTCTTTTTAGTTTTAAGTACTTATTTCATTTTTTTAATGTATGTGTGTGCGCATGTGTATGTGTGTGTACATGTATGTGCATGTGTATGCATGTGTGTTTACATGTGTGTATGCACCTGTGTGTGTGTGTGTGTGTGTGTGTGTACCTAACTCAAGGTGCCTGTTGAATCAAGAAGAGAATATTGGCTTCCTTGCAACTGGAATTACTAGCTATTGTGACATGAACAGCCCAGTGTGTGCTGGAAGTTGAATTTGAGTCCTTGTGGGCCCCATAGGACATTCTTACTGTTTTGTATTTTCCCCTCCAGGGTTATGCTCAGATAACCTTATTTCTCTAATTCCTGATGTCCAGGCATCTGGAACCTACCTTCCATGCAAACGATGTCTGGCTCTTTGATGCTTGCCCATTCCACAGGCGCCTCACTCAATGCAGAGCACCTTTAGAACTGAACCTCCATTATAGAAATAAATGTTGCTGATAGATGGAAGAAGCAGTAAAAGCCTCAGCTGAGAATTTATTAATGTAACTCTGGGAATCTGCTCAATATGGAAGGTAGTTGGTGATATCGAGAAGTGTTTTGAGTGAAGAGTAATGCAGAGAAAAAGTGGATTGATGTGCCCATGGCTGTGAGTTCATCTCAGGCACATAAAGCAAACACTCTGCCCTCTTATCCATCATACACATTTAATCTCAGAGATTTCATGGCGTGCTTCATTCACTTTGTGAGTCAAATCCGGGGATGAAAGAGGGGGAGTTTTATATGTTTTTGCCTGGCAGTGGGAATGTTAAACTGTGAACAAATTGGGATGTTCTTTTAAAATCCCGTGATTTATCTCATGCTATTTTTCTCCCACTTTTAAAATTTAGTATCCTAGTGTGGAACAAAAGCTGCTAGCAGTCCCCGGGAATGGGGACTTGGCTGCTGCGATGTTTCTGTCAGTGCTAGCTACAGTGGCCAGATATTCTCAGCACCCTACCAATCACCTCAAAACAAACGAGTCAATGAATCACCTGGACTGAAGTTGCTGGGGTGCCTAGGAGAGCCTGTCAGGTAGTCTCTGGCCTTGCTGTTTTTCTGTTTAGTGGGTGTTATTTTAATCTTTTATTTATTTTTTGATAATATCATACATGAATACATAGATTATATCTACCCCTACCTTTCCACCCCACTTCCATTAGCACCCTCCACCATTCTTCCCTCCCACTTTTCTTTTTTATTTTGTTGTAACTCACAGAGTGCCCTCTTGTAATATTGACTGCTCCTGTTGGAGTGATGTTGTGCACGTCTTGTGCAAGTTAGCGTAGCTACAGTGAGTTCCTCCCCACCCTCCAGCTCTTACAGTATTTGTGTTCCCATCTACAGTGGTACTCTATGGATCTTGCGGGGTGGGGTTGATAGAATGGCCCATGTAGTGCTGAGCCTTCAATAGTCATTTATCCTCAGCACTTTGGTTGATATTGAGTCTCTACATTCATTGCTACCCATTGCTGAAAGAAATGTCCCTGACCAAAGCTGAGATGAGCACTCATCATGAGTATAGGCATAAATATTTAGAAGGCAGTTTGACAATATGCCCCTTTCATAAAACAAGAGTAGTGGGTCCCCCACTAGGGCCTGTGACCTCCTGGCCATACACTTTTGACCAGGTTAATAATACCAGGTATGAATTAGCTCCCGTGGCACGGGCCATGGATCTAATGAGAAAGGAGGTTGATTATCACCATATTCTTCATGCCACAATTGTGCCAATTGATTGGTGTGCATTATAGTGTGTGCTTATGTTTTGAACTAATCAGATCATCATTTCATTATTAAGTGGCAGTGGTTTCTTAAACCTACTCTGACCTTAGCCTTGGCATTTGTAATGCAATTAGTAGCTCTACAGAATGACCTAGGAGAACAATGCTACCTGCCAGTAGCATAGCTCATGGGGAAATAAAGACCACAGGTTCTCAGATGGGATCACTATTAAGAATAAATCTGTGCTGGCATGAAGAAATCTTTAAGTGAAATTAGCATTGTTTCAATTCTTAGTTCTGACACTTGGTGGGAATCTGGATACTTAATAACCACTCAAGCCAATTCTCTTATGTGCAAAGGAGACTAGGACGTTTGGATCGTTCATGTATGTATGGACCATCCTTGCGTGATCACTTGTTTAACTTTGCGGTTTAAGATTGTGATAGCTCATCTTTATAGCCAACTTGAGTGGATTTAACATGACTTTGCCAGGATTGCTCTTAGGTGTGCTGAGAAGGGTGTTTTCAGAGAGATTTCAATGAGGAGGACCCACCCTAAATGTGGGCAGCTTCATTCCATGGCCCGAGGTTTTAGACTAAAAACAAGGAGAAAGTGAGTTGAGCAGCAGCATTCATCTCTCTCTGGTTCCTGACTGTGAATGCCATGTGACCAGCTGCCTCAGGCCCCTGCCATCACACCTCCCCTGCATGGTACATTGTACCATCAACTGTTCCCCCTGTATTGCTTCTGGTTGGGTATGTGGCCTCAGCAATAAGAAAACTAATGCTCGTGCATACTAAGTGTTATTCAGTAGCTTTTGTGTTCCAGGAGAATTTACAATTTCATGCTAATTATACCCTAGTCTCTATCTTATATGCTTGAGTATACATGACTGCTTTTTCCGTGTTTGCAATGAGTTAGTGTGGATGAGACCTATGGCTGGCTATTCAGAAGGAAAACATTATATTGTCAACTTTGCCAAGGCAGGATATTGGCTTCAATTCCCTATCGTTTCCTTTCCTACCCTCAAGCTAAGAAACCACAGGAATCTACAGGTGCCGGAAGAGAGCCGTCGGCTGAAGAGGTGGCCCATTTGATAAAATGTTTATGAGGCAAGAAGTAGGGTCTGAGTTCGGATCCCCTGAACACATGGGAAACACTACAGATGCAGTGGCCCACACTTGGAATTTCAGCCCTGGGGAACCAAAGCCAGGTAGCCCACTGGAGCTCATTACCACATCCAGTAGAGCCTGCTTGGTGTTTCGTGAGGGGCAATTTCCAGAAAAGAACTAAAGAGAAGCAGCACTTGAGAAGTGCCAATTAAACGCCCTTTACCTCAACACACACACATACACACACACACAAAATTGGCAACTATCACCATCATCTCTATGTGTAGTTTTTGTGTCCATGTCATTTGGTAAAAACAATAATAAACGTCAAGAAATGCTTCACAGGTGACCTCAAGAGCACATTTGCCTGTGAATATAAGCATAAATAGAAGACATCTTGGCACTATGTCAGTTCATTCACCAACATAGCTAACCCTGGATCCTAAGATCTCCCTGGCCAAGTATTTTCCAGAGCTGGATTTACTCCTGTGGAATGAGCCTCAAACCCAATCAGGAAGTAGTAGGTTACTCCAATTATAATAGTGCGAAACAAGTCACTTATATCATCCCCTGTAAGTCTCAGGGCCATTGGGAGATAGCAGGGGGCAGAGGGGGTGTGTGGTGGGAGCGGCGGGGGGTGGGGGAGATGTGAGAACCAGGAGAGGTGAAAAGTGTCACCTTCTATGCTTCTCACAGCCATTGCCATCACAAACTCACAGGGCCTATGGGTGCCTGCACTGGGTCTTCATAAGACTGGGTTCTTCACCAGTCAGGCTCGGACAGAGCAGGAGCTCACAGAGCCCTACCCCTCATTACTGAGCTGCTTGCTACTGATGGGTTAAGAGAGAAAGTGAGAGTCATGGCTTTCGATTGTGTACCAAGTGACGACTCTCTCTCCGGCGCCAGTGAGTAATTCCCATGAAGTGCTCACAGAGATGCTCTGGTAAAACTAAATGGGTCACAAGATGAAAACTAAAGACAGGAATCCGGGAAAGGGACAGGTGGGGACGAAGGAGATTAATAGGGGTAGAAAGGAGATAAGGGGAGTACTAGGGAGAGAGTAATGAGAATACATTATATACATGTGGGACATTGTCAAACGAAATTAATCAATAAAAAGAGATTTTTTTCCTTTATTTTTTTTTTTAATCTTTAAAGTGATTACCCTTGTCTTAGGGTTTCTATCGCTGTGAAGAGAATCTGTGACCACAACAGCTCTTATAAAGGAAACGTTTCCTTGTGTCTGACTTACAGAGGTTTAGCCTGGTTTCCATCATGACAGAAAGAATAGCAGTACTCAGGTGGACACGGTCCCTGGGGAAGAAGCTGAGAGTTCTACATCTTGATCCACAGGAAGCAGAAGGAGACTGTGTGCCACACTGGGCATAGCTTGAGGATAGGAGACTATAACACCTACCCCCCACAGTGGCACGCTTCCCTCAGCAAGGCACGCCTACTCCAACAAGGCAACATCTCTTCATAGTGCTACTGCCTATGAGCCAAGGAGTCAAGCACATGAGTCTATGGGGGACATTCTTATTTTAAACACAACACTATCAATAAGTAACTGCCCACAGAGATGGCTCAGGTCCAGCAATCTTTCCTGGGACATATTGCAGATCCTTGTTCCTAACTATCACCTAATGTGGCTCTGTAGGCCATTTATTCCTCAGAGACTTAGTATAGAATGTGCTAACTATATAGGGCCTAAGAAAAAGGTACAGCAAAATGATGGTTTCTTTTTTTTTTTTTAAGTGCAGAGGAAAATATGCATATTGGGAAGAGCACAGAGGATTTTTTGAGAGAAGTCTTATAGGCAGACCTAATCCTAAATACATTATATATTAAGTATTCCAAATCTCTAGTGGGATTCTAAGTATTTATCTTCTTAAATTGAGTTTTACAGGTGACTAAAATCATAGCGTTATAAAACCTGAAGAGTTTTGAGTTGTTCTAGCTTTGTGGATTTTGTTTAACTTATGTGAGGTATATGAGCTTGTGTCAGGCACACAGATGGGAATCACATGACACCCTCAAACACTGGTCCTGGTCCCCATCCACCTTTTGAGGTGGGATCTCTTTATAGTCTTGTGCTCTACATTCCAAGATAAATAGCCTGTGAGCTCCTAAGGATCCTCCCATTTCTGCCTCCTCCTCCAGTTCCCTATAGGAACACTGGGTTGCAAATGCTCACATTGCTATATCCTGGTTTTATGTGCTTCTTGGTTTTTCCAACACCAAGTCTCCCACACGTATGGCAAGCAATTTTACCCAGTGGGGTAGCAGAAGGAAGCACTGTCATAGTGAGGTTGAGCTTTGAGGTGAAGTTTTGTAATGTGTAATGGGACATCCTCACACACATGCTGACCTGTCGGTGCACATGCACCTACTCCTTCTTTGATCTCTAGTTTCTACTAAATTTATTTGTGTGTGTATGTGTGTGTTTGTGTGTGTGTGTGTATGTGTGTGTGTGAGTGTGTGTGTGTGTGTGTGTGTGTGTGTGTGTGTGATGTGTTAAAGTGCATGTACTATATAGTGTGTATGTGGAGGTCAGAGGACAACTTGTAGGTACTGGTTCTCTCATTCCATTGTGTCTGACTCGGGATTACCCTTAGGTTGTCAGGCTTAGCAGTAAGTCCTTTACCTACTGAGCCATCTTATTGGCCCTCACTGACCATTAAGGGAGAAATTATGAACTCATTGTGGTGAGCAGTTTCAACTTTTATGCCTTATTCTGGAATCTTGTAGGTATGTTTCTATTTATCATTCATAAAAGCAGAGACAGTGAAACATGTAGAGCCTTCCAAGAAAATTGGGGTGCAGACATAGGGGGATACTTCAGAGTCTTAGTGTCGCTTTCTTTATAAGTCAATCAACGCAGAATTGGGTTGTTAATGCCATCTGCTGTACATACAGGAGCAGTTCCAACCCCATGGGCCCTGGAATCCCAGGTTTTCTTGTGCTAACATAGAGACAGACCATTGCAGAAGCCAGCTTCTGACTTTAGTAGCTGGAGTGGTTGTGTTTAATATGCTGTGGGGAAATCTGTCTATCTCTCTGACTTACTCTCACCATTCCTGTGGCCTGCCATTAAGCGCCTCTCATTTTCACTCTGCTGTGAGTACCATTTTCAATGATCAATTTTCTCTTTGTTTTCCTGATTAGTGACAAACCTGGACATAGTAATATGCATTTCACCCAGCACTAGAGTGGAGGGATAGGAAACATCAGAAGTTCAAGGTCATCTTAAGTCACATAGAGCGTAGCGAATGGGAAGACATCTTGGACTTCACAGACCCTGTCTCAAAGCAAACAAACAAACAAACAAAACTGCATTGCTAAGTGAGGTAGCACTTGAGGGAGAGACAGGCCAATCTTTGTGAGTTCAAAACCAGCCCGGACTACATAGCGAATTATAGGCCAGCTGAGGCTACACAAAGACACTCTGTCATAAAAAGAAATAGGCATTAAACCAAATTAGCAATGCCAAGAGCTTTTGGAAAGTGAAGGTCATTTATATCCTGCATTGGGGCTATTGAACTTTGGGTGTCAGTTTACCTGCAAAGTTCTGTAGAACAGAAGCCCTGCTCCCAGATACCACCTCACTGGGGCCAGAGTTTGCCAAGGTATCTGCATCAGAGGCAAGCACTGTTTCTCTCCCTCTGCCCATCCCTCGCTTGACTCCACAGCCAGCTGCAGTTGGCATCAGAAGCCTTGAGCTAAGGCTTCATGTGTTAGTGAGTTGTCATTGTTAGGCAAACCACAAACTAAAACATCTGAATTACAAATTACTCCAAGGTTGTGTACATCCTAGCTTGGTCAATTCTCACGTGAGCGCTTTCTACAGCTTCTTCTCCCCCTTCTGGTAACGGTGCTCAAGTCCATGCTCCTTTCTGCTCCAGTTACCCTTCTGTCATCTCATCCTTACCACCACCACACGTGCACAAGCAAACCCAGAAACAAACACACATATCCATACACAGAGAAGCACGAATACACACATAGGCTCATGTACAGAGAGACACATTGCACTCAGAGATATGCACACAAAGACAGACATATATGCACACATATATCATTTATGTACACCAAGACACATATACATATGCATATACACCCATGTACATACCACATACACACACACACACACACATACACACACACACACACACACACACACACATACACACACACCCTTGAAAATACCCTTTGACTTTCTGCTCATTAACATTTTACTTTGTTAGCCTGTGGAGAAATTCTGTCACATATACTTTGTTCCCACTTCGCCCTCCACCATCTTCTTTGGCCTCAACTTCTCCAAGTTCCTTTCAGACTCTCCCAGTTAGATAGCCACTTCCTACTCCTGGCCACCCCTTTTTCTTTCCTGATAAGTGCTCTTGTTTATCCAGATCTCAGTTCATCCACAATCCTGCACTTGCCAGCCATGTGTATTCCCATATGACTGTAACGTGTGTGTGTATGCACATGAGACCAGGTGCTCATACACAGTGTGCTTGGAAGTCTTTGCTCACTTCATTTTTTTAAGATACAAAGTTCCTCATTAAATCTGGAGCTCACTGGTTGTCTAGACTTCCTGGCTGTCAAGCCTCAAAGATCCCCCTTTCTGTGCTGTCATGTCCCATTGCTGGGATTACAGGAGTGCACCACCCTGCCCAACGTTGTATGTGGTTACTGGGGACCTGAACTCAGATCCTTACGCTCGAACAGCAAGTGCTTTTATCGGCTGAGTCATCTCAGTCTTATTTCTATTTTTATACAGAGTCTCTCACTGGGACTGGGGGCTCCTAATATGACTAGGGTAGTTAGCTGGTGAGACGGAGGCACCTGCTTATCTCCTCCCTACTTCTGGTCTTACAGGTGTGCGATGCCATGCCCAACATTTATGATTTAAGGATCAGACATGGGTCCTCGTGCTGATACAGCCCTGTACCCTCTAAGCCATAAATGTAGCCTTCCGCATTGCTTTTTCGTGAAGCACGTGGAAACCTCCTCCCACCCTGTGCTGAGGTTCCCGTGACATTTTGATTAGCAGCAATCTTATGGCATGGTATGCTCCATTAGAACGGGGACCATGTGTGCCTTATACCTTCATGTCCTGGGCATTCTCTTCAGTGCCTGATTCATTACTGCTCATCAGATACTGACTGGATAGATAGATGAGTTAATTTAATCACAAAGTCGGAGAACCTCATGGAACATTGGAGTCCTACTGTGAGCCTGACTGAAGGAAGCAAATCACTTGAAAGTCAATAAAACCTATTTGAACATCCCAGCCAAGGACCGTATGATCATTTTCCTCCATATGTACATTAATGGTTTGTGTGTGTGTGTATGTGTGTGTGTGTGTGTGTGTGTGTGTGTGTGTGTGTGTGTGTCGGGGTCTCATATAGCTCATGCTTGGCCTTGTTCATGCTGTGTGGCTGGGGATATAACTTTACCTTCCTCCCCAGTTTTGGGATTACTGGTATGCACCATCATATCCAGTTTAATCAAGTGTTGGGCATGGAACCTAGGGCTTCATGCATGTTAATTGGCTACTTTACCGATCCCGCATCCCAGCCCCTCCTCCACATTTACTTAAGCCTCCTACTTCATAGACTGAAGCATCATCTTTTGGCTGATGTAGAGCGAGGCTGCCTGCTCCTTGAACTAAATGAGCTCCCAGGACTATGATTCCTCAGAGTTAACCCGAAGCAGCTCGGAGCTCGCGTTGATGGATACTGTTTTACATAAGGCCTGATGATGCAGAGTGTTCCAGAAGAAAAGAGGAGCCTTCCCTCACCAGTGAATCACTGCCTTGCTTACCACTTAGAGAAACGAATGGCTCTGAGGGAAGCTTTATGTACGGACAGGCAGACTATGATTTAAACTCTTCAGTGCTAACTGAGCCCCTAAATCTTCCCCTTCAAGGGGACGGGCTCCTATTTGTTGGCGCAAACAAGATCATGGCTCCAGCCACCTATGAAATACGTGGGGACAAGCATTGTTGGTGTAGCAGCTCCGCTTCTGAGGAATTCAAGGCTGATTGAAGGAAGGCAGGTCACCTCTAGAGCCACCTTTCCCTCTTCACTGCCCGGTACCCTCCAAGTGGCCTTCCTTGGCTTGCTTTCCTGGCTTGAGTCTGGGAAGTTGGTGGGAAGAAGGTGTCTTCTCCAGAGCCTCAGGTTTCTGATCTCTGTCTTGTATTCTTGGCCACAGTTTTCCAGAGTTTTTCTGTCTCTGTCTCCCTATAAATCTCTGTCTCTATGCCTCTTTTCTCTGTGTCTTTCTCTCTCTGTCTCTGTCTCTTTGATTCCGTGCCTCATTGTCTCTCTGTCTCTCTCCCTATCTGTCTCTCATTTACTCTGCTGCTCATGGTCTCTGTCTCTCTAGCCGTATGTACTTGTCTCTCTGTCTGTGGCTGTCTCTGTCTCTCTGTATCTATCTTTCTACCCCTCTCTTTGTCTTTCTCTCCACCTTGTCCTCCTGTGTCTATCTGTCCATATCTATTATTGTTCTCACTCCTTCTATGTGTTGCTCTCTGCTTCTGTCTCTTTCCTGCCCTCTTCCTCTCCTCTCCTGGATCTTTAGTTGGCAAAGATACTAAACTTTCTGCTATTTTGTCAAATTGTGTGTTAGTTATACTTATGATTTTGTTCATACATTGGCATGCTTTAATGAGTTTAAGATAAATTTAGAAGCCATCTAGCCTGAAATGAACCACTGTGGACTACTGATGGGTGCGGCCATGTTTCCTCAGAGCTGTCTCCATTCATTTTCATTTTGCTTGGCCTCTTCTAGAAGAGCCCTTAAATTTGTATTCTTTTGTAAAGATTTTTTTTGCATTTATTTCTAATGATTTTTTTGCGTTTCTCTCATTGTAATGTGTGGACAAGCCTGTGCCGTAAGCCATGTGTGGAAGTAGAGGACAACTTGCAGGTGCTGCTTTTCTTCTTCCCCACGAGGGTCTTATGAATCCGTCAGGCTTAGCAGTAGACACCTCTGCCTCCTACACCATCTTACCATCTCACAAAGAAGAACCTGAACCATCAAAGCCTGATGCTAGAGCTGGGGATTAAGTCGTTTCAAAAGTAATATCATTTGTTTTTTAAAAAAAAAATGGAAAAAAAGAATTTCAAAGTTAATATCATTTGTTTAAAAAAAAAAGATGGAAAAAAAAAGAATTTATTGAAAAATAAAATTGATCAACCTAGAAGGCAAATTTAGATTTTCAATCTAGATTTCTCTTCTTTCCCAAAGTAGAATAGATATCATTGGCAAATAACTGAGGAGAGGTGTGGGGGAAATGCACCTAATTGTAGTAGAATCGTTTGTAGTTTGGTGAGGTCATCTTCTGCCTCTTCTTTTCATTTAGACACAATCTCTCATATCCCAGCTTTGCTGCTAACCTCCTACGCAGCCAAAGCTAGCCTCGACGCCTTGATCTTTGTGTTTTCTGGGGTTCTCTGGAGGAATAAAACTGGTAGGAAATACTTTTTTCACATACGTAACATATATATGGAATTTATTAAAGTGGTTTACAGGCTGTGGCCTAGATTGTCCAGCAGTGACTGTCTCCTGACACAAAGGCTAAGAGTCCCGTATTGACCAGTCCATGAGGCTAGCTGTCTTCAGTATATTCTGGAATCCTGAACCAGTAAGTTCTTATAACATCAAAGGAGTGCCTCAGCAGCAGGACAGGTGAACTTGCCTGCGAGAGTGAGGGCAAGCAGGCAAAAAAGCAAAAGCTTTCTTCTTCCATGTTTTTTACATAGGCTCTCAGCAGTGAGCGTGAGTCTTCGCAACTCAGATGAGCTAGGCAATCAAGGGACTCTTTACAGATATGTCCAGATACTCAGGTTTTAGTGGATTCCAGATATGGCCAAGTTGACAGCCAGCCTTAGCCGTCACCGTCCTCTTTTCTCCCTCTCCCACGTGCTGGCATTCACAACCAGCTTTATGTCCTTGTTGTCTGAAGAGCCAGCTACCCGCTGATGGTACAAACGCTGATGGGGAACTGGATGGCGAAGAGGTATTTTACCCTAAGACCTCTTCCCTGCCCTGTGGAATCTCGGGGTCTCTGTCTGTTTCCATCCGTGGTGCTTTGTCCCACTAGTTCTTCTAGAAGTCCACATTCCCAGCCCTGTGCGTGGCACCCACTTACACCTGCAATACCTTTTAGCTAGAGAGTTCTCTTTCCTTCCCTGCCCTGGTCGGTGTTCAGTTCCCTCTGTCTTGTCACTGAGCTTGGCCACAGACAATTAGAGAACCATCGTGATGGTCAGGTTTCCTAACCACCTTCTCACTAGGAAAGGGAAAGCCCAACTATCCTTTCTCCTGTCCCGATTCTTACTACTGAGTGGGTTGATGCACTGCGTCCTGAGTTGTTGCATTGTGAAGGTTTTTAACGTTGGAAGGAACGTTCAGTTCACCTGGAACTTTACACATGGGGGAAACTCAGATAAAATGCCTGAGGGATGGCTCCAGCAAGACACCGTGCTTAGTTCATAAATGCCACAGCATTATAGGTCCCACAAAGAAAGAATTTTGAGATCTGTAGGAAGCTGCACATTGAATCCAGGGCTTCTGATGGAACACACATGGTAGTCTGAACTACCATGGGAGACGCTGTTGGTAAGCTCTGAGTACACACCTTTCAGTGTCCCTAACTGCCTGTCATTACTATACAAAGGATTCCCAACTGGTCTAACTGCTGCCCCTTGCTCCCCAGCATGTCCCATGGCAGCAGTTAGAATGGTGCTTCCCTTACTAGGCCTCCACTTCCATTTGTTCCAAGAAGCAAACTGAATCCATTTCCATAGCTTGCAAGACCCTACTATGTCTAGCTCTTTATGATCGTGTGTGTGTGTGTGTGTGTGTGTGTGTGTGTGTGTATGTGTGTGTGTTTGCAGGTGTGTGCAGGTGCACATGGATGTACAACTTTGTATGTACAAACATGCACATGCTGTTGTAGAAGACATAAGTCAGCCTTGACTGTCATCCCTTAGGTCTCATCTACCACATTTGTCTTCTTTCTATTTGTTTTGGAGACAGGGTCTCTGACTGGTCTGGAATTTGCCAAGCAAGGCAAACTGGCTGGCCACCAGTGGGCCACAAGGATCCTCCAGTGTCCATGAGCTGGGCTGGGATTATACATGTGCACTACCATAACTAGCTTTTGTTTTACAGGTCAAGCAGTTAAACACTGGTGAGTGTTTTGTTTGTTTTATTGCTGTTGTTGATGGTGTTGTTTACTTATTTTCATTATTTGAGGATTGTTTGAGAATTTTAGTGTTTGTTGAAATCCCATCCCCGCCCCGGTCCCTCCCTGTTCTTCCCACCACTTTCCCCTCCCAATGTCCAATAATTGTCTTTATTCTTAAGACCCACTGAGTGCACTTAGTGATCCCAGGATGGTAATGGACATAGCGTATCTCCTGGAGCATCGTCAGCCTCTCAGAGAACACAGCCTTGAAGAAGCTCTCACTCTCTCAGCAGCCGTTCGTCATCAGTAACTCTTCAGCCTCCCTCCTCTATCTGTGGTGGGATTTTGGTCTGGCTTGATCTTGTGCAGGTCTTAGGCATTGAACTGCCATAGCCTCTGTGCTTTTTGAAGTGCATTCTGGGATTGAACCACACACAGGTCTTCATGCTTGCAAGGCAAGCCTTTTACTTACTGAGTTACTTGAAGCCCTGGCTCGCTTTCCTGTCATGTCTCCCTGACTCCAGCACAGAGCCCCCTCCCTTCTCTTGCCCACAAAGAGAATGTCCCCTCCCCTCAGCATTTGCTTCAACAGTCCTTCTGCTCCGACTGTCTCTTCCCTCCCCCGGAGCCCACCCTTCTCATCATTTGGTAGTCGCACGGAAAGACAGTTGATCCGGTAGTTCCATTCCGATGTCACAGAATCTCATCCCATACCGTCCCTAATTATATCCTGTCCATCAGAGCGCTCTGTTGGATCTGTGTTTTCATAGTACTTGCCACTAGCAACAGTTAAGTCACCCAAACAGTTGGCTTGCCATTTGTCATGTTTCCCAACATTAACTGTAATTTCATTAATTGTAAGGACTTGGTTCTGGTTTTCCTGTCTGGAGCACCTGGATCAATAAATTGTTTATGATGTTAAAAAAAAAAAAAAAAACAAAACCAAAACAAAAATAAAACCAAAACAAAAAACCCAAAAACCTATGTGTGCTGAGTGTATTGATCAACTGTGTGTGGACTCTTGCCAGGAATTTCTTTTCTTGTGCTTTGACTGCAAAATGTACCCCTGCCCTATAGGCCCGTGTGTTTAAACACTTGATCCCTGAGGGTGGTGCTGTTCGTGAGTTTGGGGGACGTGGAGCCTTCCTAGAGGAAGTAGAACAGTGGGGTTGGCTTTGAGGTTTTACAACCCAGCCTCACTTGCTGTTCCCCCCCCCCCCCCCCCCCCCCCCCCGCTTCCAGGCCGGCCAGCTTCCTGATTCTGATGTCATGGCTTGTTTTGTTTTTATATTTTAGGTCTTTGGATGATAGTTATTTATTTCTGGCATCCCTCCAAGCACATGCTGGCAGATAGGGTAGCATTCATGAGTATAAAGAAAGCTAGGCTGTGTCGTAATAAGGAGGTAGGAATGCTATATTTGGGCATAAGGGTACATTCCTGGGGTCTGTTCCAGCATATATTTTACATGATAACTTTACACAGAATCATGCAGGAATCCAGGTGAGATATCAATTGCCTTGTAGAAATATTGTGATGAACTTAAGTACATGCTAATTGAGTATTCATGACAATGCCCTGGAACACAGCTCCTGTGAGTAATGAGAACTGGTTACCTATGCACAAATGCACGCTGACAATCTTAGAAAGGGGACAAAAAGAAATTATCAAGACTTAGTAAACATGAAGTGGCCCAAGATCGTTAGCCAAGCTGCTAAAGGCTACATCTGGAATGCCCTTCACATCCTAAGTTTGTCTGCATTTTGCACACCACACGAGGGTTTTCCCTTTGTCTGAATTAACTGTGAAATCCTAACATGTGTGCATACGTGCATGTGTGTCCCACAGGACACATACAGAGTTGAGAGTTGGTTCTCTCCTGCTACCATGTGGGTCCTGGAGATGGAACTCAGGCCACCAGGCTTCTTGACAGAGTCTGTACATGCCAAGCCACCTCCCTGTCCCTGTTATTCAATCTTAAAAGAGAAGCACAAAAGTATTTTTTTCTTCAAAGTTGTGTTGTTAATGTAATGTGTTGAGTTCTGGGCTTTATCGTGAGTTTGGAAGTCTTGCCAGTAGTGAAGGTTTGGAGAGTCACAGCTCTGAAAACACTGTGGGTCCCTCTCCTCTGTTCCTTCTCCGAGTTTAACTTAAACTGGTCTAGCACTTATCTGAGAGGAGCTCACACCCACTATGGGAGTAGACGCATCTATACACTGTATCTTATCATCACTGGGGTGTGTGTGTGTTTGTGCATGCACACACGCGTATATGTCTCTTCAGGGCCATCTCATATCACATTCCTCAGGTAATATCCACTTTGGGTTTTTATTTTGTTCTGTTTGTAACTATAGAAACAACAGCTTATTATATGGCCTTCTAACACCTCCCCAGAAGTGGGATTACAGGTGCCGCCATGCTTGACTTATTCTGTAAGGTGCAGGGATAGAACTTAGGAACTTGTGTTTGTAAGGCAAACATTTTATGAACTACTGAGCCACCTCCACAACCAAGCATCATCACATTCTTCATCCACAGGGTATTGATTATATACGGAGATCATAGATAAAACTATATGCAGAAATCTTCACAAAACAAACTAGCAGGGATCAACCTCCTGGTGAGGTGTCATATACATATGGATGTTAGACATAGAGACATATATGCTTTATATGCACGTGCACTATAAGGTACACATTTTTTACATATTTCATAATGCATTTAAAAATATTAAAGTTTGATGGCTCCTTTGAAGCATCTCATTGAATGCAGTTTGAGAACTCATGCCTCTCCCGATATTGTTTCCTTCTAAATAGATAACATGAGTTCCTTAAAGGTAGAGATTATTATGTTTTGCTTTGGTATTTGAAGATGATCTTAATGTAGTACTAAATATAAAGAAATCTGCCAGTAATGTATAATCCAGTTTAGGCCAAGTGGTTGGCAACCTGCTAAACCAGAGCCTAGATTCTACAGTGTGTGTTGGGAGTTAAATAGTGTGCTAGGATGGTTTTACCTGCTGTGGGATTCAGGGGCCTTGGTATATTACACAACAGATGGAATATTGTTCGTATGACGCTCTCTTTTCTCCTTTTGTATAATTGTGTGTGATGTGTGTCTTTATGTGCATATACATGAATGCATATGCAGCTGAGGGGGTAAAAGACACCTTGGGGTGTTGGTCTTCAGCTTTCTCCTTGCTAGGATAGGATCTCCTTTTCACTGCTGTGGATGGGAGGGTTGGTGGCCTGCAGGCTTCTCTGGATTCTCCTGTCTCTGCCTGTTGTCTCACTGGAGGAATGAATGCTGGTAATATAAACACCCAAGATTGTGTCTGGCTTTAACGTAAGTTACGGGGGATGAGAGCTCAGGGCCCCCCACCTGGACAGCAAGCACTTTTACCCACTCGGCCATCTCTGTCACCCATTGTATGGTGTTCTCTTGATATTTATTTTTCTCTTGAAAGCGAGAGCTAAGGAAAAGTCTCAAATTAACACTTCGCAGCTTCCAAAAAGCTGTCAGAGACACAGTGGAGTGTAGAGCTTCCAACAGGGAGGCGAGATAAGACAACAGCACTTTGTGTCAGCCTTGAGGCTGTACAACAAATCCTGAAGTGTTAGAAGGCAGACCCAGGGGTCCTCAGGAACTGGGTTATTCCTGGCTGAAGCAACTATTTGTTTTGAGCATGAAGTTCTACCTGGATGGAGAGACAGCTCACCAGGGCATGCACTTGCTCTGCAAACATAAATACCTAAGTTCACGTCCCAAGAACCCATGTAATTCCCATATAGACATGCAGGTCTACCTAAAATTGCAGACTTGAAAGATAGAGACAAGGGATCCCCCAGATCAAACTGGTTATAGAGATTAGCCATATGGATAACCTGATTCTGCATGAGAGATGCTGCCTCGGTGAATAAGGTAAAAGAACAATACAGGCACTTTAATCCCAGCACTTGGGAGGCAGAGGCAGGTGGATTTCTGAGTTCGAGGCCACCCTGGTCTACAGCGTGAGTTCCAGGACAGCCAGGGCTCCACAGAGAAATCCTGACTGGAAAAAAAACAATAAAATAAAATACAGAATGATTCCCATCATCCACCTGTGTCTTTTACATATATGCATTTACATATGAATACATGCATTTATTCTTGCATACATGCATACCACATGCATAGCACACACATATGTGCCCCCTCACAAAAATGTCCATCTATGTACGGATATCATACACAAATAAAAATGAAATAAAAAATATGAAATTACCATTTGAAAATTTCATATTTATTTTTCCTTGAATTCATTAATGTGTTATACGTGCGTTGAATTTTGTGATCCTCTTTGCCTTTTACAAGTGAAGGTAACAAGACAGTTGAGTTTTTCTCAGCTTAAAGCATAGCTGGATTGTATCGTGGTAATACAAATAGATTAACCATATGCGTGTGCCTGAACCTTGGCTACCTCTGCAGATTCTCCAGTTGGACAGATAACACGCCTGTTCAGATATGGTGGCCATATGGCTTTACTTTACCAGAGTTTAGGGGGAGAAAAAAAAGACAAAACAAAATTTTAAAAGAACAACTTGTAGAGTAGGACTGGGAAAACAGTGCAATTAATAAAGTATTCATTGTTTTAACTTGATTCGCCAGCATGAGGACTTTAATTCAGCCCACAGATCTCATGTCAAATGCTCAGGCATGGAGGAGTTTGCTTAAAATTCCAATACTGGGGACATGGGAAATGACAGAACCCTGGGGCTTTCTGTCAGCTAGCCAGATTGATGATAATTCTTGTCTCAAAAAAAAAAAAATAAAGTCTTTCATATAAGCATACACATGTGCATGTGTGTACACATGTGAACCCTTGCATGCCCACCTATTCCACAGACAGAATAAAAATCTACTGCGCTCACTAGAATAAGCCCTGCTCACCTTGCTTCTGTCTTTATCTCAGCCCAGGAAAGGGCTAGACATCTCCCCTTTAGAATAGCTATATTCCAGCTGTAGATTAGTGAAAACAGTGATTTTTTTTTCTTTTCCTTTCTGGTTGCAGGAAAGATTAACTGAAGAACAGAGAAAAGAGCAAGCTGCGCTGGGCGATGTCCACGTGGCGGCCGATGAGGACTCAAGAAGTGAGCACAGTAGTGTGGAGGACGGGAAAGAGGACAACAGACTGCTCCTGAAGAGACTGAAGGCTCTGGAGGTAAGCCACCCCACCATCTCACCCCACTGAGAGGAAAACTTGCAGCCGCTGGCACTGATTGGGAGGCCATGTCTTCCTCTCTTAGTTTTCCCAGACTGATGCAGTCACCAGCCGGCCACGTGTGGACACAGTTAAAATTCTCTGCACTGGGAAGGGTCTTGACCCAGTAATCCCAGCCGCATTGCCTTCAAAGGCAAAAAAAAGAGCAGAACCAGCTCCCTTCTGATCATAGTCTTTAAAACTGCGAGCACTTCAGGCAGGGGCCGTAGAACACTTGACTTTCTTCTCCTAATGCCTCGTAACATGGATATGTGGGTGAATGAAGGAGCATAAGATCCAGTAGTATATACAACAGTTGGGAAAGGTGTGCATATGCTTACATACAGATTTTAGCGGTATTTTTGATAGGTACATTTCATTTGGAAACAAAGCAGGTGTACATATGGACAGGTAACATACATTCAGAGAGAATCAGCACCAAGGTTAGGGGTCTGTGAAGGAGTCCTCAATGCACCACAGTTCTCCAACACAGAGTGAACTCTCCAAATGGTCTAACTTAGAGGCGTTTATGTTACTTCAACTGTTCATTCCTACCTGTCATCAGAGAACTTCATACTTTCTTGTTCTTGTCTGAGTATTTGACACTAGGTATTTGGGACATGTGAGACTTAAGCGATGATATTAGCTTGACCTATCTCAGAGGTTCATTTGGAAAGAGAGGCTAAATGAAGGGTCGTATAAATTTGGTTGGACTTGGACATGTCTATGGGGAAATGTCTTGATTGCTTTGGTTAATCTAGAAAGTTCCAGCCCACTCTGAGCAGCACAATTCCCTAGACAGGAGGTCCTGAACTGTCTTAGAGTGGAGAGAGGGGGAGCTGATTACAGAATATTCCAACATCCTCTCTCTGTTCTTGACTATGGTTGTGACGAGATGCCCCATACACCTTCCACTGTGATGTCCCCACAATTATGGAACATAACCTGGAACTATAAGTTGTAAATCCTTTCTTCTCTAAGTTTTTCTCTTTATCAGGGTATTTTACTTCAGAATAGGAAATAAATTAGGACATCCATCTTCTAAATAAACATTCCTGCCTAGGGATGTATAGTTGGTAGAGTACTTGCTATCATGCTGGTAGCTCTAAGTTCTTTCCCTGGTATTATAAAAAAATTAAGCATGGTGTTATAGACCTGAAATCCCAGCATCCAGAAATTGAGCAGGAAGATAAGGAATTCAGGATCATCTTTGATTACAAAGTTCCAGGATAACCTGGACTACATGAAAACAAGCAACAAAAGATAACAAAAAACAAAGGAGCAATCATTAAAATATAGTTCTACTGTAGGGTCCACAAAATCTGGAGTGCTTTCATAGTATGCAGAACCAGGATGAGGAGCTTGTGGCCTTCTCCCTGCTTACTGTCCACAGCCCTGCTTCTGATCTCTTATATCCTTTAGAGAGAGCGCTAGCCTTTAGGTTCTTATTTCCTTGAAGCAATGAGCACTTGAACCAGATTCTCAGAATTTTGTTTGAATCCTTTAAAAGCTTCAGTTACCCAATCTCCTTCTGTTTTTCTATCCTTGCTTCAAAAAAAATGAAGATAATAATAGTACACAACTTTACTCCAAAGCAATGATATTAAGCCACTTATTATGTCTACAATTCCCTTATATTTGGTTCCGTCTATGTTCCACTTTTATCTCTGTTGCTGTGATAAAAATACCATGGAGTCAAAGCAACTGAAGGAGTTTATTTCACTTTACAACCCCAGGTAACAGTTTATTGTTCCTGGGAAGTCAAGGCAGGAACTTCAAAGAGCTAGTCACAGCACATCCACCTTCAGGAGCAAAGAGAAGTGAACACACGTGTGCTTGCTCACTTGTCTCCTTGTTTGTGCTCAGATCAATGTCTCTACCTATATGCAGTCTAAAGACTTAGACCAGGGAATGGTGACACCCAAAGTGGGCTGGATCTTTCTACATCAATTAATATTAATAATGAAGACAGTCCATGTCCACAGGCCAATTCAATCCAGATAATTCCTCACTGATACCCTTCCCATGTAATTCTAGGTTGGGTTAAATTGACACTTGAAGCTAACCATTGCCTGTATTGATCTGTTTTAAGGCTGTTGCACATTCCTCAGTCATGTGCTTCCTGTTCATCTGAGTAGAATAACTAATACAAAACTATGATTGAAAAGACTCAGGTACTCTACATAGACATTCCTGAAAACAGATGCGTAGGCAAATGTTTTTAGATCCCAGGCAGAAGAACCATTAACTAAGGAAACATATGGTTTCAGTGGAGGAAGGGGAAGAGATCACCTGTGTCCCCAGCAGCTTCATACCTTGGTAGGTTTTTTAAATAGACTTAGAAAACATTTTTAGGGGGGGGG
>JADRCD010222706.1:8820-51561 GCA_019843815.1 Montemys delectorum
TGTGTGTGTGTGTGTGTGTGTGTGTGTGTGTGTGTGAAGAGCTACATGGAGGAGAAGCTGTGCTGCAAGAGAACTGCACTGTGAGGCATTTGAGCAGGCACCCCCCCCCCCCCAAGCCGGCCCTGTGTGGCTTCAGTGTTCTGGGCCCAGGGATGGGGTGCAGCACTTGTCCAGAAGAGTCAGCTGCTGTTTTAGACCCAGTGTGTTTCAGATGGCTTCAGATGTACCTTGACCACTGAGCCACCCGACCTTTTCTTTTTCATTTGTAATGACCGTAAAGGTCTGATGCTTAATTTTAAGAATATACACTCAGATTCTGTACTTCCCTGTGCCTGCGTATGTGTATCATTTTTTCAATTCACCTATGCCTTGCCCGCCTGATTACCAGGACCCTGTTCCCCACAGGTTGAAGGGGACAAAGATGCCCAGCCTGTTACACTTCTGTAAGGTAAAGGACACTGTTAATAGGACAAAACAGCAACCAAAGATTGGGAAAATATCTTTACCAATCCTATATCTGATAGAAGGCTATTATCCAATATATCCAATATATACAAAGAACTCAAGAAGGTAGACTCCAGAGAACCAAATAACCCATTAAAAAATGGGGCACAGAGCTAAACCAAGAATTTTCAACTGAGGAATACTGAATGGCTGAGAAGCACCTAAAGAAATGTTCAACATCGTTAGTCATTAGGGAAATGCAAATCAAAACAACCCTGAGATTCCACCTCACACCAATCAGAATGGTGACATTCAGCTGGACATGGTGCTGGAGAAGTAGCTTAGAGTTCTACATCTGAATCCTCATGCAGCATGAAGAAAGAGTGATACTGGGCCTGGCTTGGGCTTCTGAAACCTCAAAGACTAGCCCCAGTGACACAGTTCCTCCATCAAGGCTAACCCTGCTAATAGTAATAATATCACTCTCTATGAGCCTATGTGGGCCATTGTCCTCAAACCATCACACACACACACACACACACACACACACACACAGACACACACACACACACACACACACACATACGTGTGTGTTCTTGCTTGTCTTTATATGCACCATGTGCATGCAGTGTCCACAAAAGCAGAAGACAAGGTCAGATTTCCTGGAACTAGACTTAACAGTTGTGAGCTGCCTAATGTAATGTTGGGAACAAAACCTGGATCCTCTGTAAGTGTAATAAAAGTGTCTTAAACTGCTAAGCCATCTCTTTAACCCCAGGGCCTTGATTTCTATGAAGATAATAAAATAAAGTCACATCTGCTCATCAATGAAGGTGCAATAACTCTCAAGAGGAAATAAGGATTTGCAATTTTGAGTTCATACGATAGTTCAAAGATTAATAAACATAATAAAACTTGACAAGTTCCTAAGCATGATGTTATTTCTGAGCAAGCAGTTAGCATGATACACAAGACACTATTTAGACAGACATTAACTGAAACTATGCTTTATACAAAATAGAGAAAACTACTTTGTAAATAACAGAAAAATATTCAACAATATCCTCTCAGTTACATCCACCTACAGTATATAAAGGTATTTGGTTTAAATGATTTTTAACAACTGAGAGGTACATATGAAAATGTTCTATAGGAAAAATTTGGGGATGTTTACTCCAATAATAAAGGAAATTGAATTCTCTATCATGGGTTTACCCAATACAAGCAGACATGACATATAATTTAAAAAATAATATTTATAAAGTAATGGATACATCAAATGGGTTGTATGGTATTAGATCTATTATATTCCAAGTCAGAGTTAAGTCTTTACGCTAATAGTAATAATACTACTTTAAGGGTTAAGATATCTTTTTATATTGAAAACATTTTCATACAATATATTCTGATCACTACTCCCAACCCCAGCTCCTCCAGATCCTCCCCAACCCATGCAACTCTAAACCATTTCTCTTTTCTATTTTTGATTTATTTCCTCTAAAACAAGCTTTAACTTCCAAGGTCTTGTCAAAAAACAAAACATATTGTATTCTCTTTAGCATTTCTGTCTTTTTCATATAGTGGCATGCTCAGAAAATGGAACTATTCACATGCACACAAAGATGCCTGGCAGCCCTGCAGATGAGGACAGGAGGGACTGCATTCTACACTGTTATTTTTACAAAGCCACTGAGCTAAAAAGCCAGAGGTGGTGGTACAGGCCCATAATCCAAGATTCTAGAGGTGGAGGCAGATTGATCAAGAGTTCAGAGTCATTTCCAGCTAAACAGCAAGTTCTTGTCCTGTCTGAGCTACCTGAGACCCTATCTTAACTCCATCAGTAAAGACAGAAATACAGTAACTTTAGTTACATAGTAACATCTTAGTTAAATATTTGATGTGGAAAGAACTAAGTATTAACAAGGAATTACAATTTTGTATATTACAAATCATATTTTGGTCACTTTCCTTCAGTTAGAATATATATACAAAATTCTGATCTTTAAAATCTATTTTCAGTTGTTTGATCTTTCAACAAAGGAACAGGTTAAGATATGAAATAAACCTCCAAAACCCACCTGTCAAAAATGAGAATATCTCTAGCCTTGTATTTTGTCTAAACTTATAACTGGTTATAGAATCTTTAAAGCACATTGCTTGTTAATAATATACTATTAATATCATAATGATAGTTCTAATTGATATATATTTTGTTATCTTGTGACTGAGAAGGGCAACAAATAGACATCGTGGGTGGACAAGGGGAGGGGACTGAGTAAGGGTGGGGGTGGAGATGGGGAACAGGAGGAATCAGGTTGGGGGAAGATGAGGGGAGAGAGTGCTGGGAGAGACAACTGGAATGGGGGATGCAGGATTTCTGGAATGAGCTAGAAACTTAGGGTAATGGAAACTCTCAGGAATCTCTGAAGGTGACCGAAGCTAAGATTCATAGTAATGGGGTATGTGGAGCCTGAACTGGCCATATACTGTAACCAGGTAAGATTTCCATTGGAAGAATTCCAAAGATATGCAGGGGTAAGATGGAGCAGAAATTGAGGGAATGGCCAACCAAAGACTGGTCCAGCTTGAGACTCATGTTATGAGAACAAGCCTGACACTATTAATGACATTCTACTACACTTGCAGACAGGAGCCTAGTGTAATTGTCATTCACCTAGCAACTGGTGAAAACAGATGCAGCGGTCCACAGCCAAACATTAGCTGGAGCTCAGGGAATCCTGTAGAGGAGGAGGAGGAGGGAGGAGGAAGAAGAGGAAGAGGAGGAGGGAGGATTTTAGGTCTCTAAACTTTAAGGTTAAGGATACCACAAGAAAACCTACATAATCAATTAATCTGGGCCCATAAGGGCCCACAGAGACTGAACTGCCAACTGGGGAGCTTGCATGGAACGGGCTTTGCCCCTCTGCACATATTAGGCAAGCTACACAATAGTTGTGTAGCTTGTTCTTCATGTGGGACTCCTAATAGCAAGAGCAGGGCTGTCTCTCACTACACTGCCTGCCTTTGGATCCCTTTCCCCTAACCGGGCTGGGCTGCTTCTTTAATCCTCTGTAGGAGAAGATGCACCTTGTCTTACTACAACTTGATATGGCAAGGCTAGTTGATATACGTGGGAGGAGGCCTCCTGTGGGATAATTTTGGTTTCTTTAAAAAATACAGAAAGGTAATAGGAATACGTTTTTGTTTTAATCCCAGGTGTGGGATATGGGGCTGCTTTAGATTTTCCACAGCAGCTGACTGATTTGCCTCTTACTCTAGCAGGGGTATGATTCTGACAGCTGTAGACAGTTTCTGCAAGTGTTTGACATTTGGAATTCTGGGGACTCTCGAGAAGGTATAAAAATACTACAGCCCTGAGAGTGGCTGCTGGTTGCTGTTTGTTAAGTGGTCATACCAAAGGGACATGAAAAAAGAAGTTAGATAACCTGATGGTGAAGATCAAATTTGCCCCAAGGAACTTGATGCCTCTAATCAGCAGGAAGTAGTCTAATGATATTGACACCCTTTTACCCTCTAGCCTTTTTTCTCTCCTGTCTAGTATAAGGGAGTTGGAAGGATGGACTAAGGGTGGTAAAATAGAAACCCATAAAATAGTTGAAAGCCTGGCTACAGACTCCCCTTTTCTGAAGAGAAAGTGAGTATTGGATGTGAGGAAGAGTGAACATGGGGGAGAAGGACTAGGAGGAAGGAGAGAAAGGAGAAGAGGGAGAGGAAACTGTGCTTAGCATGTAAAGTATATAAATAAATGAATAAAAAAAGGAAAAAAAAGAATTACCTAAAGAAATGTCTTTGATCACTTGCCTTTATAAGAAATAATGGATTGTTTGTTTTTGTTTGTTTTAGTGCTGTGACAAAATACCTGATAACAGCAACTTAAGGCGGGAAGAGTTTATTTTTATTCACAGTTCCAAGGTACCACCTATTATGTGGGGCAGTCATGGTGACAGGACCTTGAAGCAAGCAGGTGGTCACCTTGTGCTACTGCATTCTTTTCCTTCCGTCCAGAACACAAGCCTATGGAATGTGATGCTGTGTACATCTAGTGAGTTTTCACATCAGCTGACTTCTAATTTGGAAAATCCATCACATATTGAGGGGCTTATCTGCAGTGATTCTAGATCTATCAAGTTGACAATATTAATATTCTCAGGTCTACCCCCTGTCAACTTGACATCCACTGCTTTTCCCCACAGGCTTAGGGCCACTCATAATGCAAAATGCATCCAGTTAAAGTCTCCATAGTCTTTAACAGTCTTAACACTATTTAGAAGAAGTGCAAAGTATTTTAGGGACTCAAGGGAATCTCTGAATATTCTGAGATCTGCACAATAGAGGATAATCTACTACTAAAACTTTCCTAAACCAGTATAATTTCTAACTGTATTCTAAATATGTGTACCCACAGATAAGTTTAGCTCTCATCCCTCATCAAAAAAGCTTCTTTTAGCAGTGGCTGAAGTGAAGATTATTACAGCAATATACAACTGTTCAAACCACAGAGATAAGTGACTGTGAGGTGCCTGACTCTATTTGGTACACTTACAACATAACGCCTACACCTAAGGCTCAGAGAATATTGGAGAAGAGGGGGCAAAAAGATATTAAAAGCCAGAGAATCAAGACACCTACTCTACTAAGGTCTGGTCTATTGCTATGTATTGCAATGCTAAATACTGGCATGGTTGTTCCCCCCAGGGATGAGAGAATCTGCACTTACATAAGTGATGCTGTAATAACCTTGCCTGCCAATTTATCCCTGATTCGTGAAATAAGATGCTTACAGCCAGTACCTGGGCTGAGAAGACTACAAAGGAGGGGGGAGAGAGTGTGGGAAGAGAAGACACCATGGGTAAGGTGAGTAATGAAAATATGGCCATCAGGGCTGGCCAATTGGATTTAAGAGCTACCCAGATGGAACATGGCAAGTTGTAATTCGGGGTTATTGATGGGGAAACAGATTCTATAGCTCAGAGGATAGATATCTACCCAGCTTTAGTGCTAATTAAGGCTTATTAGAAATATAAAGGTGGTGTGTCTTTTATCTGGGAACTAAATGATCAAAGGTGGGGTAGAAACCCCAATGTGAGATTAAATATCTACCGTAACACTACTCTAAGATTGTGTTTTAGAGGTATTACTGGGAAGCTGTATCCACGGCATCTCAACAGTACAGTTACTTGAAAAAGATCTGAGCAATGACAACACTAGTGGACATCACCCAAGGAAATCCCTCACAGACATGCCCAGATTCATGTCTTCAGAGACTCTGGATCCTGTCAAGCTGAATCAAAATTGAGCATCACAAATACTTAATGACAATTACTTATATAGGTATACATTTTGATAGAAATGCAAACTATGGTTAAGACACTATTTTACTTAAGAAAATCATTGTCATATATTGTTAAATAATGAAATTGTGCCTTCTGCTTATGAAGAAGTACATTATTATAAGCAAATGACCACTAAATAGATGGGAAGTTTGCAAATTACATGTTTTAAAAATAAATATGTACTATGTAACCACTCATTAGTGATTGATGTCTTACATAAAATGTCTAATTATACAGTCTATTACTATGCTTTTTTAGATAATAGTCAAATTTAGCATTATATTAATTTGTGCACTGTTAATCAGAATGTCTAAAAATAATAAAACTGGAAACCATATCTCTTATTTCATTATTTGGAAATTTATGTCTACTGTTTCATATTTGCAGAACCTAGACAAACAACCATGAGACCAGTAGAAAACAAAGTTATGTCAGACAGAAACAAAAAATGTAAAACTTGGCAATATAAAGTAAGTAATCTTGAGGAGCACTTGATTGTTAAGAGAAATAAGCAGAATGTATAAGGTAGAAAATTTGTGCAATACATACAAGCAGAGTCAAAGAATGCTGCAGGTACAACAAGTAGCAGCTACTGTAGATGGTAATCAGAAAATGGCTTGTTTCATGGAAAGACGAACGCTTACAGAATACCTTTAGGAACGCATGTACACTGATGAAAATACAGAAGTGAAAGAGACAGAACCAACATTCTTCTTCTTCTTATTTTTGATTTGGTTTTATTTTTGAGATAGGGTCTCTTGTAGCTTTGGCTGGCCCGAAACTCTCAATATAGACCAGGCTATAAAGGTCTCAGAGATTCTCCTTTCTCTACTCCCTGAGTGTTGAGATTAAGGGAATATACTACCATGCCTGCAATATAAGCATCACTGATATCCATCCTTCAGGCAAAATCTTTCACCTTGCCTCTGGTATGTGGTGTATGTTGTGTGCCAGTGTGCAGTCATTTGCACATGAGTGTGGGTGCATGTATCTGTGTGTGGAGAGTAAACTCAGGTGGCATGAATTTTGATTTTTGAGATAGGATTTCTAACATGACTTGGTAAGTGCTGGTTGGGCTGTATTGACTGCCCGATGACCCCCAGGGAGCTGTTCTTCCTCTCCAGCACTCAGATTACAGGTGTGAGTTATGATGCCTAGCCTTTTTACATTGCTCTGGGAATTGAACTCAGGTCCTCCTGATTTCATGGCAAGCACTCTTCTAACTAAGGCTCCCTTCCCTTGCCTTATGTCTTGAGGGAGATTCCAGAATAAATTTTAGTCAAAAGTATAGGTCTAGAAGCATCAATGTAACACTGAAATGTGCTAAGTTCAACTTGCTGCTTCCTGATTGCTCTTTCCAGGCCTTTGATTCTGAATTTTAACATTACCCAAGTATGATTTTTGGAAAATATGCAAAGTCTTTTTGTGTGTGACTTTATTCCAGTCTAAAGAAATCACCTAATCAAGATAGAGGTTAAAGTTTTAAACTCTGAAAATTCCTTTCTATCTTAAATGTATCTGAGATTTTGGCATAACAAGTTGCAAAGTCATACACTGTATACACTAATTTTATAGTTTCAATGTCATTTTAGCACAGTGAATTTCAGATGTCTTCTTCAGATTTGTTTTTCAAAATGGGCACTAAATAAGTAAAAACTTTCTTTAAAATCGATTGAAGTTATACTAAACATAGAAATAAATTAATGGGCTCTACTTATAATATGTAAGGAGGGTTTCTGTCCTCTCATTCTGTTTTTAGAGACAGTATATTTGGCTTACCAAGCTAAGCCAAGAATAAAGACAAATGATTCCACCCATAACTCAATTGTCAGTAAATCCAAAGTTTTTATTAATTTCTCAAAATAAAGCTAACTTCAAGACTGTATACATGTATGAATTGTATGTGTGAATATATGATGTATATGAGCACACACATAATATATATGTTTATATGTATGTTTGCATATAATATATATAACTGTAAAGAAACATACTAGGTATGAATTATTATCAGAATTCTGTTCAATATAATACATCATTAATTTTTATTAACAGTCCAGGATTTGTTTAGCATCATGTTTAACACTTTAAAAACCAAACAGTAACCTTTTTTTGTTCTCAAGGATAGTGCTATTAAAAAAGATTTCTAACATCACTGGTTAATAATTTTTCTAAATTACAGAACAAAATCTTTTTTTTGACATTTCATTATGGGACTTACTAGTCTATTACATTTTTTAAAAGTGAGAATAATTAGTGCATGAAATATCTGTATGCCAGTATATAGACATGGGGTCCTATCATTCTCAGGAAACCATCTGACTGACAAACATTTTTATTATGGTTTCAGAAGAAAAAAGCCTATTTGACTTATGGGAAAAAGTCTGGGGTCTGGTCCTGTTTTTACTGTTGAGCATGGAGTGCATGAGGGGCTTGGACAGGTGAGGAGAGGGAGAATTATTAGGGTAATGTTGATAATTAGACTTTTCTCCTTCTGTTCTAAAGTTAATAAGCCAGTGAAAGAATTTCTAATAAATATAAAAAAGGTATTTCTTGTCCTACTACAGAGATTTTCCTGATTAGAAACATATAACTTGTCCTCCATCTTTTGAACAATTAATCTCTTCTACCATTTTCTAAGTTTATAATGTGAGTTGGCCCTGGAACTAGAATCTACAGTTTTCCTTTGGTATAAGAAATAATTTTGCATTTAATTAAAATAATTGTCTTACTAAATTAATCATATGTAATTGTATAGATTGGTAAAAGTGAGAAAAGGAAGTGAGCATTGTAAGAGAACTAATACACTGGAAAAGTATATGATGTCAGAAGTGAGTCCCTCTTTTATAAAAATTCTATGAGGTGGATCAACATTATATAAACTTTGATATCAAATAGATGATGTACAAGGTTATGCTTTTATCTGAAATATTAGAAAAATTCATATAGTTTAATTAAAAAGCTGAAAAAGCAAGAATATTGATCATGTTGGTAGTATTTCTAATATTTGGAAGATGTTATCACAAAGTATTAAATACTATTTAAATTCAGAAAACTATGCAGAAACAACACTAAATGAGTAGCAGTAACAAAAAAATTCAACAAAGCATAGTAAGTAATAATACAACAAAGCAAATTGACAAAATGAAACCATTAAGGCTAATACATTCTATAAGTTATGGAAGAATTAAAATTCTATTAGACATGACTCTTATCCAAAATGTTTAAATATCAAAGATAGAAAACAAAATGTCTAAAACTCTGAGACTAAAAGAAGTAACACCAAGTAGAGAAAATGAAAGATACCTCACTATTCCTGATATAGTTATTATTTATGGAATGGATAAAACATCTAGGAAGTCTTACTGCAATTAAACTAACACATATAAAGCCAAATGCCACATCTACCTAATTAAAATTTGTAAAACAGCAGTAAAAGCAAATGTCAAATTTAGACAGCTTATTATGGAATAAATAAATGGTGAGGTATTAACTAACCCTAAGTTTCACAACGGGCAGCTTCTAGCCGGTTCCTTGAAGCTGGATCTTGGTCACACAAGGATCAATGGATAAGAAATCAGTTGAGCTGGACTAGAGCTGCCCAATTGTCTTAATAATGAATGCTCCACACTGTCTGTTAAGTAAAGAGAAAATACAGATCAGGAAGACTGAAGTGAAAAAAGATTAAGAATAGATGAGTGCAGAACATAATCAACAGTTACTAAAGACTTGTAGAATGTGGTACTTATGAAATCAGTTTGCTACAGAGTGAGAAGCTAGCAATTAGCAGACATTCAGAATCCAGCTCTTGTGTGCCCCTTGCTTTCCAAGAACTTACAGTCTACATTGCACACACTCTCATCTAGTATCCTGGTGTAGATCAGCATGATTACAAGTGAGCTACAATAATAACTTCTATTAGGTGGATTTAAAAATGTGGTTTTTTAAAGTGTAGGAGTGTCTGGCAGAAGGCTATCTAGAAGATTAACAGCAACAACACAAAGCACTGTTTGAGTTGGCACTGACAGGATAGCCATATGGGTATTTATCAGTAAGAGCCAGAGGACGTCCATGTGCCCATGTTGTACCGGGATTGTTGTTGCTGGGCTTTTAACATTAACTGGGTGCCTGCTTGGACATCCAGTCCAGGAAAGTCTTTAAATGACTTCTGTCTCAGCAGGCTAATGACTGCAATTTTGAGAGCCATCCTAAATGAGATGAATTTCACTGAGACTAGAATTAAGACAACAATAATGTCTTTCTAAGCTAACAAATAACAAAAATGACTAGTTAGGCCACTAGAAACAACCTAGTTGCAACTACTTTTTTAGCACCATGGGCCTTCGCTAACTCCTTGTTTTGGAAACCAAGGCTAAATATTTCACAGAGGTTGCAATTTCTAAAGCAGCATTGTCCCATAAAATTTTGTTAATGGAAATGATCCATATCTTACACAGTAAGACACAGTAGCTATTAGTTACACATGAATATTTAGCACTTGAAAAGTGGCTAGATGCAACTGAGGAAATATATTTTTAATTTAATTTAAAACGTATCTGTTTTTCTAAAAGCAAACTTTATAGATGGCTATTACCAGCTCATGCAGTATTGCTCAGTGTTACTTAGTATTATGCATTGTGACATCGGTGTTAGGCGATAAGTGTTTGTTAGATGAATGGTATCTATTGTGATAAAATACTTCTATTCACCCCAAATTAACTACTTAGAGCTTATTGGCTGTACCACCTATATGCTATAAGTCTCTAAGGGGTTTGATGTATATCAGATTTCTTGGTTAAAGATTGAGTATATCTAGAGAGAACAGGAAGCAGTGCTACATAGCTTTATTATTAATACATATAATTTTGGTTAGAAAATATTGGAAAGCTAAAAAATAGTTAAAAGTAAAGACTTTGGTAAGAATGTTGGAAAAGTTAATGAAAGCGACAAAAGGGAATATATTATTTTAATTAATTAATTAACCAATTATGTTTAGATTGAGTCTTATTATATAGTCCAAACAGGCTTGAATTTGCAATGCTCTAACCCCAGTGTCCCTAGGATTGGGATTACAGGCATGCAAACCATACCTAGCTAAAAAAGTCAAGGGGCTTGAGAACATACCTAACTTGTACGAAGCTCTAGGTTCAATTTTAAGCACTGCAAAAACTCACAGTGAAACAAAAATCTAAATAAACTAAATTTGATTTTATACAGAATTAAGAGCATGGAAACTGAAAGTGGAGAAATATTGAAGAAATAGATAATAACCCTACTATACAATAATTGAGTTTTGAAAATGATTTTGGGGCAGTGGAGAGAGAAATGAATTTATCATTCTTAGTAAGTTACAGAGGTGTAAAAACTGGATCCAATATATAAAGTAGACTATATGGCATTAAGGGGTCAGAAAACCATTTGATTTATTGTGATCTTTGAGAATTTGATGGACAAGTTAACATGGAAATGATGATGATTCTCACTATTTTTTTCTTATCCACCAAGCCCTCAGTTACTGTTTCTACTTTTACCTTATGTAACTTTAAACATCTAAATCCACATTTTTGCCATTTTCTTTTATTTGGCCATTGGTAGACTAGTTGGTTTTAATTATTTTACTTTCATGATTCTTAAAAAGCTTTTCTGTCTGGTGCTGGAGAGATGGCTCAGTGGTTAGGAGCACTGAATGTTTTCCCAGAGGACCTGGATTTAATTCCCAGCACCCACATGGCAGCTCACAACTGTCTGTAACTCCATAATCTAACACCCTCACACAGACATACAGGCAGGCAAAACATCAATGCACATAAAATGAATTATTAAAAAGCTTTCTCTGTCTTTTTAAAAAAGAACATCTCTTATTTATTCTTTGGCTATTTCATCCACATATACAATGTACCCTGCTCATATCTAAAATCTCCCTCCAATCCTTCTGATGCTCCCAAATATGTCACTCTCCTACCTTTGTATTTCCCCCTTTTTGATAATGCACTGAGTCTAATTAATTAGCATTGCCAGAATAGTGTTAGAATATTGACTGACCATTTTGGCTTGAGCTTACGCAGGTAGGCATAAGTGCAGTGAGCTCATGAGTGCAATGACCACTTCATGTCCAGAAGATGGCATTTCACAGCAGTCCTCTTTATCCATGCTCTTTCTGCCCTCCTCTTCTGTGATGCGCCTGAGCATTGGCATATTGATATAGATGTCCCACTTAGGGATGAGCATTCTCATCACTTATGAGTCTCCACATTAAGTTCTGCTCATGGCACAAAGAAGCTTTTGGGCCAAAGCTGACAATACCACCCTTGCAAGGCTCACTGTGAACCATTTTGACTGTCCTTCTCCACCCAGGGTCAGGGAAGAGGCTTCTAGTATTCTATGTTACTTGCCCTGCTGGCTTTAACCATTTTAAAGTAATTTAGTTATTTGGAGACATGGTGTTTCCTAGTGTGTTAGTTTATTTTCCCCTTTCTTAGTGGTATTGGGGTTGAACTTCCAAGTAAGGACTGCTAACAAAAAAGACTCTCAATTAAAATCAGAAGATATGTATCTATTCTTATTAGCTGCACAAACCACAACACAGAATCATAAGAAACAAAAAATACAACATGATTCCAAAAGGTTGAGACTCTTTAATTACCAGATCCAAAGATACTGAACTAGGAAAAAAATGACAGAATTCAAATGTTTACATGTAAAACTGATCAATGACTTCAAGGAGGATATAAGCAAGCAGGAGAATGAAATGAGGAAATCAACTCAGGATCTAGAGAAGAAAGTCAGTAACATAGATAAGGAAGAAAAGTAAAATAAATAAACAGAAATATTAAAAATTAAAACCACAATGGAAAACATTACCAACAGAAGAAATACTACCAGCTGGACTTGTTTGCAGAAATGCAACATTCAGAAATAAATTAAAAAACTAAAGAGGAGAATGACCACAACTTTTAATAGCTCTAGTAAATGACCAAGAGATCAAAAGCTAAGAAACCATGGGGTAGAAGGACCTATGACAAAACTAAAGGCCCAGGAACTTAGCAACTGTATTATGAGAACATTCCCTAAATCGATGGAAGTAAGTGCACACCTAAGAACTCCTTAGGGACACTACCACCACCACTTCTCCATGCCACATTAGGGTCAAGATATCAAAAGTACAAAACAAAGAAGTAATATTAAAATTCATGAGAAAATGCCAACATACAAAGGCAAACGCCTCAGAATAATGTAGAATTCAACAAAAACTCTAAAAGCCATGATGCGTGGAATGGTAGGTTTCAAGACTTGAGTAAATAAATACCAAGATTGGTGCATCCAATTACCCTTTAAAACCAATGGAAAAATAGACATATCAAGCGAGTACAAATTAGTGAGCATTAAAAGAAGACAATTAAAAGAATCCTCAGCACAGAGAAAGAAAAAAACAAACCTCATTTATGAGAGAACAAAGAATACATTTCATAAGAGGAAAGATGAACAAAGTAAAGTCGAGGAAAAAAATCATATCTTACTGTAAGTTAGTGCTCCCCTACTACTAACAGAGGAAAAAGAACAATTATTGAACCAAATAAGGAAACAAGCACCAAATTATAGAAATCTGAAAACCTTCCTAAACAGTAACCATAATGTAAATGGTGTTAACTTTCCAATACAAAGACACAAAACTAGGGTGAGAAGATGCCTCAGGACTTTTACCCAAAGTGCTTGCTGACCAAGCATGAAGACCTGAGTTTAGATCTCCAGAACCTGTGTAAAATCACCAGGCATGGTAGCATATGCCTGTAATCTCAGTGCTGGGGAATCACAGAAACAAGACTCTTGGAGCAGGGGTGGGTGTTGATGGCCAACCAGCCTAACTGTGAGCCATAACTGGTAAGCCCCAGGCCCTAGTGATAGGTATGTCTCAAAAAATAAGGTGGACCAAGATTTAGTAAGAAATTTGACACTGACTTTTGTGACCTCCACATGTACTAATATACACATGAACATGTAAACACATAATGACATGGACTAGCTTTTTGGATGAAAAGTATTATAAAAAAACACAAGGGTGAGAGGGAGTTCCACAGTAGACAGAGCCATTACAATACAGAAAAGCTCAGAAGATCTGCACCTTATTTTCAGAAATGAACATTTTATGGAGCAGGAGGGAGGGAAGGCAGAATACGGTGCCACTGGCATAAGGAGACCCCCAAGAAAATCTTTGCTTTTCAGTATTTGGCACTTGATCAGAGCAGCTATGGAATATTATTTCAAAGTGACCAATTTCAATGATGCACTGTTGACTCAGCAGCTCAAGATACTGTGAACAAAACTCTAGGGAAACTCACTGCCAGTGTACAGTACAGGATTATATGTGGAAATCTGGTCATCAGAATATTGCTAGATTAGGTGTGTGTGTGTGTGTGTGTGTGTGTGTGTGTGTGTGTGTACAGGGGTGGGACAAGCATTTACAATTGTACTCTTAAGGATTGCCCAGATGTGTGACTAGTATCTGCATTAGTAACTAGCCCTGACAAAGGGCCTGTAGGTGAGAACATTCTAACAACATTTTCGATATGTTGTGATCCAAAAATGCAACAGAATGCCCAGGACTGTGACAGGTTTCTGGGAGCCAGAGAAAGAACAGTGAAAAATTTGAGACTGAAACCAGCAAAAAGGCCAGACTACAAGCATACTCTATAACCCCATCCATCTTTCTTTCTCAGACATTTATTCCTCACTTATGTATCCAATGCACAGCTCAGGTATTCCATAAAACGTCCAATCCACATTCTGCTTAGTGAACTCCCAGTTCTGGGATCCCTCCCTCCTGAAGAGAGCAGTTTTCAATAAAGTTACTTTCACTTTTTTTTTTTGAGGTCTAGTTTTGTCTTTCGTTGATGTTCAAAACATTGTCCCATTAAACAAGCTTGATAATCCTCTAGATTACTGTATTACAAGATAGAAGTCAGAGGTGTGATAATTTTAGGCAAGCACTCTACAAATGAGCTACATCTACAGCCACCCCCTTTTAAAAATTATTTTATGTGTATGGATATTTTTCCTGCTTGTAAATGTGTGTACCCGTGCATGCTGAACACTGGGTTGGCCATAAGAGGCCATCAGAACCTCTAGAATGAGTTACAGATAGTTCTAAGTTATCCTGTGGGTACTGGGAATCTATCCCCTGTCCTCTGGAAGAGAAGCCAGTGTTCTTAACTGTTATGTAATGTATCCAGCCCCTACTCTTTATTTTTTATCTCAACTGAAAAATAAATTTAAAATAATTCAAAAGTATAAATAAAAACTGGAAGACTGCTCTAGGAAAACAAGTAGAGAACTGTGTTAGTGGCTCATAGAAGTACTAAAAATAGTTTTGAAAGTAATATGGAAAGATACAACTGAACCCAAGGAAAAAGAGCCATAAATTAGGATTAATAAAATTATAAGACAGGATTGAAGTAGAAAGTTAAGGGTTCTTTGGAAAGTCAGTTGTGTTGGATGGTGTCTTGCTGGGGCAAACATGTGAAGGAATGGTTCACTGAAGTGGAAGCAGGTGAAAGGCTAAGGCAGACTCGTGAAGGAACATTTTGCTGAAGCAGACACAGGTGAAAAGATGTTCTGTTAAAGCAAACACGTGAAAGGACATGTGATATAGGATTCTTTGCTAATGACATGCATGTACTGGTCTGCCTTACACTGCATAGCTGAACTGCATTTGCTTAGAGAGAAATGCACCAAAACTTCTGGTGATGTGTTGTAGTTTCTTGCCACTTCCAAAGACTCAGGCCAATTGGCAGAATGATGTCAGCTGAGAAAGACTCACGGGCTGAGGCAAGACCGATGGAGGACACGTGATGTTTGGAGAGGGTATGAAAAGGACTCAATGGCCAGTGATGGGGGTTGGGTTAGGCTTGCTGTGCAACACTTGTGGGTCTCGAATCTCTTTGCTTTGTTGAGAGGCACACCTGAGAACTGTTGGCCCTGGTCCTTCTGGCTGATTCATGGTTGCTATCCCGACTATACCAAACTGGACTGCTGGTATATCCATGAAACGTTTGTGAGTGAATAGAGCTGCTGCTGCTGCTGCTGACCTATGAACTGAACTGTTGCTTTTCCATCAATGCAGATGGGAGTTGCTCCAAAGAATATTTCTAAACAGGTCTACTTTCCCTGTATTCTTTCTTTCCCACTACCTCTGGTGGATGTTGGGCTAAAAGGGAGGTTAAAGCACTGAAGAACCATCATTGAAAGTAGACTTTGAAAAAAATTAAAATTACAGAGGATATTTGACAGAACTGAAATGAAAGAACATAGGAAAAGAATTAATAGAAGACCCTTAGGGTTTGGCTAATAAGTCACCAAGTCTTGGCTAGACATCTTACAAGATCTAGGGTCACCTAGGAGACAAGTTGCTGAGAATTCATCCAGATAAGGTTAGTCTCTGGGCTAACAGAGGTGTGTCATGGCTAGTTTTTGTCACCTTGACACAAACTTAGACCATCTGGGAAGAGGGAATCTTAATTGAGAAAATGCTTTCATCACACTGAACTGTATACAAGTCTGTGGGGCTTTAATGATTGATGTGTGAGGGCCTAGCTGTTGTTAGTGGTGCTTCTCTTGGGCAGGTGGTCCTAGGTTGTATAAGAAAGTGGGCTGAGGTAGCCATGGAAGCAAGCCAGTAAGTAGTGCTCCTCCATGGTCTCTGCTTCAGTTTCTGCTTCTATATCCTGCCTTGAGTTCCTGCTCTGGCTTCTCTCAATGATGAACTACAAAGTATAAGCTGAAATAAATCCTTTCATCTTCAAGTTGGTTTTAGTCAGTGTTTTATTATGGCAACAGAAACCAAATTAAAACAATGTAGGAAGAGCAACCCTGAGTGTGGGTATTACCACTCAGTGGGTTGGGTTCTGGACTGAATGAAAAGAGTAAAGTAAGCTGAGTATTAGCAGTCATCTCTTTGAACTTCCTGACTGTATGCAATGTGATCATCTGCCTCAAGCTCCTATCACCACTTCTCTGCTAAGATAGACTGTACTCTCAAACTGTAAGAAATCCTTCCTTAGGATTTTGGCCTCTAAGGTGATAGGAACCCCACAGGAAGAACAACAGAGTCAACTAACCTGGACCCTTGGGGCGCTCAAGAACTGAACCAACCAACCAAAGAACATACATTGGCTAGACCTAGGCCTCCCTGCACATATGAAGCAGATGTGCAGCTTGGTCTTCATGTGGGTCCCAAACAACTACAGCAGGGACTATCCCAAAAGCTGTTGCCTGTATGTGGGGTATGTTCTAGCTGGGCTGCCTTGTCTGTCTGGCCTCAGTGGGAGAGGATGTGCCTAGCTTTACAGAGACTTGATGTTCCAAGGTGGGAGGACACTCAAAGAGACCCCAACCAATCATAGGAGAAGGGGAAGGGGATGGGAGAAGCACTGAAGGAGGGGTGACTGGGAGGTGGTGACTGGGAGAGGGGCAGTGAGCAGGATATAAAGTGAATCTATAAAATAAATAATAAATATAAAAAAATCCTTAAGTACCATTTGTCAGTTACTTGTTGCAGCACAACATACCATTATGGTGGAGGTTTGGAAGATCATCATAATGCCATTAGAAATGTGGACCATGGATGCTTAGCTAATAAAGTTTAAGAGAGAAACAAGGACCTGACCAGGAACTTCATTGAAGCCACTCATTTTACATTCTGGGAGAGAATCTCGCTGCCTTCTGCCTGTGTCTTGGAAACTTACATAAGGCTGAATTCAAAAGTAATGGAGTAATATCTTTGGTGGAGGAAATTTCAAGGCAGGGCATCATTCATTTTGTGGCATGGCTCCTTTTCAATGCTCTTATTCATATCTACAGTATGAGAGTAAAAAGATTCAAAGAGTGAACTTTAGCAAGAAAAGCTGTGTGAAAAAATGTGGACTTGTAGAATACGGATGGCAAAGCATCTGTAATTGTTAAAAATAGAAACATTACTTATTATTCAGTAGGACAACCAGGAAGGGAGAACTGGAGACAAGACTCCATCAAATGCTCCAACTTACAAAAATGCAAATTTATGACATAAGAGAAAATCTGAACTGAGACTGCCACAGGAGGAGATCCCTGCTAACCCCCCTCCCAATAAAATAAGAAGAGTGATTTTGAAGATTTAGCCACCAAGGTATAAATTGTAGAAATTGATACAACTGTGATCCAAGGGGGCTGGGTTCCAACCCGATGTGGCAGCAGGACTTGACATTATCTTTGAGGCATTGGTTCTGAAGACATGAATGATGTCAGATTCAGGGACAAGGATAGGTAGTACAGGGTTTTGTTCCACAGATTTTGAGTGCCACTGAGGTCAGACACTGTGTGTCAGGGTCACAGTTCTTACAAAGAGACTCTGAGGGATACTTTGTGGAGCTAGCTGTGAAGGTAAAGTCCACCTGTGATATAGACTCTAGAGTGTTAGAGACCATGGATGTCTACCAAAGAAAGCTGCAGACAAAAACTGAGCCAGTCCAAGTGCATATTTATGTGTGCAGCAGCCAGCTGAGCTGGAGGGGGCAGAGCTATTAATTTACTTTGGTGTCCATACAATTTCACCATGAACTCTAGATGCTGGATATGGAACTAAAGGATTTAGGGTTTTCTAGGAATATATTTTTGATTTTGCTTTGGTTTGATCTTCTCCTTGCTATGTTCCCATTGTTTCCTTTATATATTATGTATTAGAACCATGTAACTTATTAATTGATTGTACAGGGTATTAAAGAGACTTCCTGAGTCTCAAAAGAGACTCTGGACTTAAACTTTTAAACAGTTTTGGAACTGTTAAAGACAAAGTTGGAGTCAATACATTTTGTATTATGAGATGGTCATTAGTCTATATGGATGAGTAGAAGATTATGGCTTAAAAGTCTGTGCTTCCAATCAAGGACTATACATGGTGGGACTGGCAGCATGTGTATAGTAGAGGATGGCAAATTCGATCATCTATAGGAGGAAAGGACCTCGGCCTTGTGAAGGTTTTGTGCCCCAGTGTAGGGGAATGCCAGGGCCAATAAGTGGGAGAGGGTGGGGTGGCAGGCATGGGGAGGGGGGAGGCAACAGAGGTTTGTTCTTGTTGTTTTTGTTTGTTTGTTAGTTTGTCTGTTTTTTGGAGGGGAACCTGGGAAAGGAGAAATTTACATGTAAATAAAGAAAATATCTAAAAAAAAAAAAAGTCTGTGCTTGGCTATTGTCTTAGTTTGTATTTATGTGATAAAACATCATGACCAAAAGCAACTTGGGGTAGAAAGGGTTTATTTCAGCTTATAATTCACAGGTCACATTACATTAAGGCAAGAACATGGATGCAGGAACTGATGCAGAGACATAGAGGAACACTATTTACTGGGTTGCTCCTCATGGCTTGCTTAGCTTGCTTTCTAAAAAATACAACCAAAGACCACTTTCTTATCTAACACAGGCATCTTAGAAAACCACTATCTGGGGCTGGAGAGATGGCTCAGTGGTTAAGAGCACTCACTGCTTTTCCAGAAGTCCTGAGTTCAAGTCCCAGTGACCACTTGGTGGCTCACAACCATCTGAAAAGGGATCCGGTACCCGCTTCTGGTGTGTCTGAACACAGCTACAGTGACAGTATACTTACATACATAAAATTAAAATAAAATCTTAAAGAAAAGCATTTTCTAATGTAACTCAAAGGACCACCCACAATGGACTAGACCCTCCACATCAATCACTAATTAAGAAAATGTTCTATAAGCTGTGACATTTTCTCCATTGTGAGTTCTTCTCAGACAACACTAGTTTGTGTCAAGTTGCCAAAAAAACCCCAAACCAAACCAAACCAAACAAACCAACCAACAAACATAAAAACCAACCAAGACATCTGTCAAGTCGACAAGTGATAGATTTGTTATGTTTATATTGTCAATTTCAATCACCAAGATCTAGGATCGCCAAGAAGACAAGCCTGTAAGATAAGGTTGTCTGTGATAATCTAGATTAGATTAACAGAAGATAGAAAGACCCACCCTCAGTTTGGTTGGCACCATTCTAGAGGTAGAAGCTGTAGACTGAATTAAAAGAGAGAAAGCAAGCTAGCATACATGTCTTTCTATCTTGACTGCGAATGCAGCATGAGCTTGAAGCTCACAAGGCCCCTGTCACCATGAAATCTCTGCCACGATGAACTGTGACTTCAAATTGTGAACTAAAATCAATCCCTTCTTTTTAATGTCTTGTCTGTTTTGTTGCAGATGCATACTGAAGTTTCTACCTTATTTGAAGCTTCCCCTTCCAAGGTTTCTATTATGTGTAGTTTATAGTGGCCCCCAATCCATTAATATGGGAAAAGTCCAGAAAGAAACAATTTATCTGTTTTAAGCTGCTTGTGTTGTCTCAATCCAACATGTTCTGGATTTGAACTATCATACTGCTCATCATATCCAGGCTGCATAGTCTCCAAATGATTGAGTTATATATTAGCTGTGTAGTCAGACTAATGCTTGTGTGTATATATAGCATTAGGTACTATCTGAGGTTTGAGGCATTTACTGGTGTCTGAGAATAAGTGTCTTATGCATAGGAGCATCCATTGTGTTTTGAATAAATCATACTAAGAAATGCTATTTCATTTGGAATGAAAAATAATCCCTATCTTTCATCCATATGCTTTCCCAAAGCTGGTAAAATTACATTGTTAATAGAGTATGTAATATGGTATAAAATTTCACTGCTGACTCTCATCTTCCCAATGGAGGAAGATGTTATTTAAAGAAAAGTTTAGAAAAATAATCTGTAAGGGAAGCTGGACAGTGGTGGCACACGCCTTTAATCCCAGCACTTGGGAGGCAGAGGCAGGCAGATTTCTGAGTTCGAGGTCAGCCTGGACTACAGAGTAAAAGTTCCAGGACAGCCAGGGATATACAGAGAAACCCTGTCTCGAAAAACAAACAAACAAACAAACAAAAAACCTCAACAAAACAACAACAACAACAAAAAATTTGTAAGGGAGTATGGTTTCATAAATTGAATCTTATACTACGAAAGGAAGGGTGCCCATCCAAGTGGCCTGGGTTTTAAGGAATAGTAAGCAAAAAAAAGAGAGAGAAATGAATGTCTAATTAAGAAGAATGATAGAGGTGAGATGGCTCAGCGGTTAAGAGCACCGATTACTCTTCTGAAAGTCCTGAGTTCAAATCCCAGCAACCACATGGTGGCTCGCAACCACATGGTGGCTCACAACCACCCGTAATGAGATCTGATGCCCTCTTCTGGTATGTCTGAAGACAGCTACAGTGTACTTATTTATAATAATAAATAAATCTTTTTTTTTTTTTTTAAAAAAAAGAAAGAAGAATGATAGACTCAGACTGCAGAAAAAATGCTTAAACCATGTGCTTTATGATAGATTTCCCTCTAAAGGTACTTAAAAGTTAGACTATCATGTCAACTAGTACATAACTTTACACAGTAATTAATAAGAATTTCTTTTTAAGTTTTGTACATGTGGGCTGGTGAGATGGCTCAGCTGGTAAGAGCACCAACTGCTCTTCCAAAGGTCCTGAGTTCAAATTCCAGGAACCACATGGTGGCTCAGAACCACCCATAATGAGATCTGATGCCCTCTTCTGGTGCAACTATAGTGTACTTATTTATAATAATAAATAAGTCTTGGGGCCTGAATGAGCAGAGTCTACTGGAGCGAGTGGGGCTGCCCAGAGCTGCCCGGAGTGAGCAGGGTTTACTGGAGTGAGCAGAGGTCCTAAAAGTCAATTCCCAACAACTAGATGAAGGCTCACAACCATCTGTATAGCTACAGTGTACTCATATACATAAAATAAGGAAACAAATTTTTTAAAAAAGTTTTGTACATGTATATATTTTATGTTGAACATATTCCTATTTATAGCACCACCTCTTTTGTATTCTCACTTCTCCACTCTAATGTTAGTCCTATCTGTTTAAACAGTTTTAATTTCATTTTATATCGTATATACATATGTGATTTTATCTATCTACATAAAATCTAGGAAGTATGAATGAGAGAATGAGAGATACTTGCCCAATTTATGTAATATGATTGCTGCAAGTTGCATCCAATTAATAACTAATTCTAATTACCTTTTTACTGGTCTTCCACCTCAGATAGCTATTTTGGCTAGTAAGAACTTATGGCAAATCCAGTATTAGAATAGCCCATAGGTATTTGATCAAATAATTTAGGTTAAATTAAAAACAGATTGGAAAGAAATAGAAATTACTCAAAGGATACATACTTATATTTCATATTATGTTTGAAGGGGATCAATGAACCTGAAAATGAGTTAGTGCAAAGGTCACCCAACCATGTTCTATAGGTCACATCCTGTGAAAGTTGCAAGTAGAATAGTGGTTACCAGATGTGGGAGAATGGGTGTTTTGAATGAGAATGCCCCCTACCTGAGGCTCATATATTTGATAATTGGTCTCCAACTAATCGAACTGTTTGAGAAGGATTAGAAGGTGTGGCCTTATTTTAGTAGGTGTGTCACTGTGGGGGGGGGGGGCTTTTTGAAGGTTTAAAAGTCCACACCAGGTCCTGACTCATCTTGCTCTCTCTACCTGATGTCTGTGGATCAGAATGTAAGCTCTCAGTTATTATTCAAACTGCCTGCCTGCCTGCTTGCTACCATGCTCTTCCCAATGATAATGAGGGGACTAACCTTTTAAAACTCTAAGCATGCCCTCCAATGAAATGTCTTTTTCTATAAGATACTTTGGTCATGGTGTCTCTTTCACAGCAACAGAACAGTAAGACTAGGAGAAGGAAGGGTAAATAAATATTGATCAATGGGTACTGATTTATAGTTATATAGGAGCAAGAATACTTAGTGTGCTATTAAAAAGTAGATAAAGATAATAAAAATGTGTGGACGCATTACAGGCTCAAGACTAACTTGAGTTACATAATTAGATGCCATTTTAAAAATATTCTTGGAGGTATTAACTTTTATATATAATAAAATCCTGTTACCATCAATTTATGTGGAACCTAGAGGTCATTATGTTAAGGAAAATAACCTAGATACAAAAATGTAAGTTTGCATGATCTCACTCTTGGAATCTAAACATGTGTGCAGCCACACATGTATATACATATACAATAAATAAATAAATGCCAAGTAAAAGGGAACATGTTTCATTCTCTCTATTCTTCTTACTCTTGTAAGCAGTGGCTCTCAATCTGTGGGTCACAACCTCTTTGGGAGTCACATATCAGATATTTTTATTATGATTCATAACAGTAGCAATAAAATACCTTTATGGCTGGGGGTCACAGCATTAGGAAGGTTGACATTACACAGTGTAAGGGTACAGTGAGAAGACAGACACCTGCATCTGCAGGTACCTTGATTTCCCAGTCTCCAAAACTGAGAAATGAACATGTACTGTTTAAGCAGTCCAGCTTATGGTACATTTATTAGAGACACTTGAACTAAGGCAACTCTGTGTTGAGGGAATAATTACTGGTCATAAAAAAGTTATATTTCCCTTGGTTAAAATCAAAGTCATAAATTACAGTTTACTAGAAATCCTCAGAAATGAAAAAGCTATTAATAATAGTGTTTCAAGACTAAAAAGAAGTAACTAAGAAATATGCTTAGACATGTAAGATCATTTCTTGTGTTTTCTTTGTAAGTTAAGCTTATATTTTATGACTTACTATAGAAAGATAGGTCAAAAATCTAAATCTTTCAAAAGCATAATTTTAAAATAAAGTTTAAAATTGATTTTTAACCAATGCGTGGAAAACAAAAGTTGTATGTATTAACGGAGTAATCTCTTGTGATTTTCAATGTATGTATACATTGTGTAATGTATGTTTAAGTTAGGTTAAGCATATTTCAATGTATGTACATACTGTGTAATGTTTAAGTAGGGATAAGCATATTTATCTTCTCTAAGAGTTAATATTTCTTTAGGGTAAAAACATAAAATATTTACTTTTAGCCTATGCCCCAGTGTAGGGGAATGCCAGGGCCAGGAAGCAGGAGAGGGTGGGTTGGTGAGCAGAGGGAAGGAGGAGAGAATAGGGTTTTTTTTCAGAGGGGAAACTGAGAAAGGGGATATCATTTGAAATGTAAATAAAGAAAATATCTAAAAAAAAAAAAAGAAGTCTTAGTCTTCTTGCTCCTGTTTAACTGCAACTCAGCACCCATTAAGCAACATTTCTACATTTTTCCTTCTACTTTGCCTAGGCTTGCAACTTTTGTGGCATCAACTCTCTTAGACTGTAAGATGAAATCTTGTAGTACTTATGTTTTTGTTCCTGGGTTATTTTAACCAATGTAACTATTTCCACATTCTATACATGTTACAAGTAACAGGATTTCATTATTTTAAAAATTTTAAGATTACTAAGGATGTTTTGAGACAGTGTCTAATAATGAAGCTTGGGTTAGTGTTGAGCCTACAATCCTCCTGTCTCAATTTCTTGAGTTTTGTGACTACAAGCCAGCTGCCATCACACCTGATACAAGACTTGACTTTTTAATCATAAAATTATTACTGTTTTATACAGAAATCTACATTTGTTAGCATGTTTGCTGTAGAACTCTGCACTTATGTAATGTAGTAAATTATATTTTTCACATTTGGTGTTTTCATATTTTTTTTTATTACCAATTGTATCATTGTTTATCTAGTTTGAATAACCTCACTGGTGTTGAATGAAAGACCAAAGTACTAAATTAGAATTCAGAAATCAGAGGCTGAGGCTGTAGTTAAGTGGCCAAATGCTGTCTAGCAAGCTCACAGCCTTCGTTTTGGTCCCTAGCACCATGAATGACAACAGCAAGTAACAACAAAAAAAGAGAAGTAGGATGATTATTTAAAGACATTCTTTCTTAGATAAATTTGCCACAAGTAAATAAAGTGACAGAATAATACAGAAGTTCATTTATTTATTAAGAGCTGGCTATGTGGCCCAGGCTGGCCTACAACTTGTGATCCTCCAGGTCTGACTTCTCAAGGGATAGCTAGGATTAGAGATATGTGCCACCATATCTAACAACCGAGAGTGTTCTTAATTATTTTAATGAATTCATTCCATGATCTCTTTCAGCAGAGCACTGAGGCTATCAAAATTATTCTCAGGTTGTTTAAATACAAAAGAAGACATAGCCAAGATTATATTATATTTGAATATGAGCTATCCTTCTTAGGCTTACTGATGAAGGAGTGGTTTCCAGCTTGTGATACTATTTTGGGAGGCTCTGCAAACTTCGTAAGGTGAGCCTAGGTGAAAAAGTAGGCTATTAGGGATCTTTGGGGCTATATTTTGTCACAGGGCCACCTTTCTCTTTTTCTGTTTCTCATCCACCATGAGGTGAACAGACTGGACAGAATCAACAGAGCCAGACCGAATACTCTGAAATCAAGGCCAAAATGTGTACTTTCTCCCATAAGTTGTTTATATTACATAATCCGCCTCCCCTCAGTGGCAAAAAGTATGACACAGAAGAAAATTGGCATCAGAGGAGTGGGATTCATTGCTGTGATAAAACCTATCACATGCTAAGCAAGTGCTACCAACTGAGCAATATCCCTAGAACTTGTCTTGAATATTAGGAGACTGTTGACCTACCCACACAGGCTTAGTATAGAAGATTTAGTTTTTAGCTAGTAGCATTATTTTAGTAGGCTCTGAAAACATCAGGAGGTGAGGTCTAGATAGAAGAACTATGTCACTACTATGTCACTGGGGCTGTGTCTTTGTGGGCTCTATCTTGTTTTGTCCCCCAGTTCCTGTCCTCCATGGTCATCCTTTATTTCATCATTGGTATAGAATCAGTGGAGCCAGAGATTATGGACAGAACCCCCTGAAACCAATATCAAGAACCCCCTGAAACCAATATCAAGCCAAAATCGCTCATCCTTTGAGTCTTTGTTGATCACTTGTCACATGAAAAGTCTGATTAACATAGGTCAGAAGGGAAACAAAGTAAGCTATAATGCACTTCTATCTGTAGACTCTTGAGGTTTGTATATGTCTTTGGACCACTGTAAGACTCAGTGTACAAGGCTGTAGAGTTTGCTCAGTGGTTTAAAACACTTGTTGCTCTTGAAGGAAACCTGAATTCAATCCCCAGTACCTACATGGTGGTTCACAAGCATCTGATCCAGGGGACCCAATGCTTCTTCTGATCTTTGAGGCACCAAATACATAGGTGGTGCACATACATACATGCAGACAAAACACTCATACATGTAAAATAAATCTTAAAAATATCCCTCAATGTAGAACCTTAGTCCCTATTTTCCTTGAACCCAGAGATTAAATATAATTGGAGCAGGGACACCATCAAGACTCAATATGGTACTCTTTGTTACAAAGTTATTGAAGACAATATATGGACCTTTAAAAAATACCTATCACCATTAACATTTTTAAAAAATTTTTATTTATGTATTTTATATGAATACACTGTAGTTGTCTTCAGACACACCAGAAAAGAGCATCAGATCCCATTACAGATGGTTCTGAGTCACCATGTGGTTGCTGGGAATTGAACTCAGGACCTCTGGAAGAGCAGTCAGTGCTCTTAGCCACTGAGCTATCTCTCCAGCCCACTATTAATATTTCAAAGTATAAAAAGTGATGTAATGTTTTAGATTGGCTCTTTGGATGCCATCTTAGATTTAATTTCAACACGTTTGGAAGAGCAACGGCAACAAAATGAGAAAGTATACACATTCTAAAAACAGCAGCAAGTATATTATGAACTTAATTAAAAGTTTACTTTCCTAGGTATTTTAGAGATGTGATAGAGATGGCATAACTGATAGAATCCAGGTTACAGTGGTTTGATTTATGACATGTTGACTTAAGATGGAGCAAAGATAATACCCACTAAATGAAAATCATAGTTCTAGTTTAAAAATTGAATTTTCCAGGACTCAGAATATGTATCATGATATCTTTAATATTGGGCACAACTTCCTGTAAGCCATGCAATCATAAGGGCATAACTGATTCTCTGCAGTGTATTGAGTTCCTAAGCTTGGAGATGTGATAGGAGAGGGATACTAAATACATTTTTTGTGTTATATATGATTTTTCTTTTTCTCTTTAAAAAATACTTATTTTTATTTATGCATATTAGTGTTCTGTCTGCATTATATATGTACACCACATGCATTCCTGGTATCCAGAGGTTAGAAAAAGGTATCAAATCCCCTAGGCCTGGCGCTATAGATTGTTATGAACTACCATCTAGAGTGGGTAGTAAGAATCAAACTCAAGTCTTCTGCCAGAGCAGCAAGTGCTCTTAACTGCTGACCACCACTCCATCTCTGACATTTTCATCTTATGATGTCTTTTTGGGATAGATACAACTTTGTAAGATGAGACACATCTATGTATTGTTGCCTTTACTGTGTTACATGTAAATAATTTTCTATTGAACCCAAACATTTCTGTTTATTTTCAGTTGACCGTTTAAGTTTTTTTTTTGTTTGTTTTTTGAGACAGGGTTTCTCTGTGTATCCCTGGCTGTCCTGGAATTCACTCTGTAGACCAGGCTGGCCTTGAACTCTGCCTGCCTCTGCCTCCCAAGTGCTGGGATTAAAGGACTACCTGGCCCTCAGTTGGCTATTTAAATACACTGTTTTCTTAAGGCTATGATTCTCTTTACTGTCCTAGATTTTCATAAACAAGGAAGTCTTATGCAACGGAACCTATGCATTTCTAGTGTTTAATTATATGGTCACTATTATATAGTTCTATGAGTAAAAATATGCTAGAGAGAGGCTGGAGAGATGGCTCAGTGGTTAAGAGCACTGACTGCTTTTCCACAGATCCTGAGTTCAATTCCCAGCAACCACACGGTGGCTCACAACCATCTGTAATATGATTTACTGCTCTCTTCTGGTGTGTCTGAAAACAGCTACAGTGTACTCGTATTTCAATCAATCTTTAAAAAATATGCTACAGAATTGAAGGACCTATGGAGAGCACATACCATTTTATAATCTCTTGTTTTAGGAGCTACAAATCACAGGTTTTCTTTCAGTCTTTTGTTTCTTATAGCATAATATTTTTTCTTTGTCTCCCTTTATACTTAGGACTAGCTGGATATACGTCAACTTTAGCCTCTAAGTTGATTTGTAAGAATAATGGTACTGAAATAAAAAGTGCTGAGGAACACAGTGGTAGTATATTTCTATAGAAACAGTTAGCATTTTTAAGGTTTGTGGCTATTCCAAGATGGAAGGAAACATTTGTGGCAATTCAAATCCTATTCTAACTTACTTCTGAATTATACTGTTTTTCCAAAGAGTTCCAATGTGGGTACTGGTCCCCAAAACTGGCTCCTCTGCAAGAGCAGTACATGCTTTTAACCCTCATTCTATCTCTAGCTAACATTTTCATTTTTTAATGGTGAAAGCATCCAAAGGTTTTCTTCTAGCTTACAAAAAAACTAATTACTGTGATTCACAGTTACCCAACTGTGCAATAGTACACCAGAACTTTTACTACCAAGTATGACTTGGTACCTGTAATGATTTTACATATCAACTTGAAATATCCCAAAATCACCTGAGAAGGGATTCTCAGTCAGGGATTGTCTATATCATGTGGGCCTTTGGGCATTTTTGAGGGGACTATCTTGATTGTTCACTTACTTAGTCTACTGTGGGTAGCACCATTATTTTCTATTTATTTTCTATTTGTTCTTCACAGTGAATGTGATGTAAAAAGCTTCTTGAATTCCTGAACTGACTTCCCTGAAATGATGGGTCATAACCTGGAACTGTAAGCCAATAAGCCAATTTCTCTTCAAATTTCCTTTGTCAGGGTATTTTTTATCATAGCAATAGAAATAACATCAGCCCAGTAACCACTGATCATTGTGCTGGTTAGTCTTAAGCGTCACTTTGATACTACCTAGAACTGCTTGGGAATTGTATACGTCAGGCTAGATTGTGGGTATGTCTGTGAGAGATTGCTTTGGTTGTGTATTGATGTTGGAAGCCCAACCCATTGTGGACAACACACTCTATAGGCTTATCCTTTAACTATACAAGAGTGAAGAAAGTTAGCTGAGTACAAAGGAACAAGTAATGAAGGGTATGCTTACTATCTCTTTGCTTTTGACTGTGAGTGTCATGTAACAAGCTGTTCCTGCTTTGTCCTCCTTAAAACAATGGACTGTAACTTGAAATTGTATATGTTTTTTAAAAAGAATTATTTATTTTATGTATATGAGTACACTGTAGCTGTCCTCAAACACACCAGAAGAGGGCATCAGAGCCCATGACAGATGGTTGTGAGCCACCATGTGGTTCCTAGGAATTGAACTCAGGACCTCTGGAAGAGCAGTCCATGCTCTTAACCCCTGAACTTGTATATGTTAAATCAACTATTCCTTCCCTAAGCTGTGTTTTGCTCAACAGTTTTTTGTAGCAACAGAAATGAATCCAGATCACCAGTCTTCTTCTAATCAGTTGTAAAAGTGACCCATACTTACAAAAACAAATCAATCAAAAGATTCAAACCCTAAAAAAGACACTAACGCTTTTAGAACCAGGAAAAATTTACATAGGAAGAAAATAGCTGATATTTCAAGTGCCCATTAATATTTTCAAGGTAGTTTAATATATCTTAGAAAAAAGAGGTTTTTAAAAAAATAAAAAATAAAACAAAACAAAAAATGAAAACTTTACATGGAAAAAAAGAGGTTTCTCATATCACAACACTTGCATTTAAGATTTCTGTGTTTATAATACAAACACAGTACAAACAAAAGTGGATAATTTCTGCAGTAAGCCCTGTAAAGTGAAGCATTGTTGTGGTGTTCTACACAACGATGAAAGTAGTACTGGTGTTTCTGTGTCAGAGACAGACAGGTTTTTTTAAACTTAGATTCACTAAATTACTAAAGAATAGTTAATTATGTAATGCATAGTGTACTCTACATTAAAAATTTTGATTATAGTACCCTGGTTGTAGAGTACTTGCCAAGATGTATGAGGATCTGGGATCAATGTTTGGCAACCACCAACAAATTTTGGGTATAAAACACATAGGAAACTACCTTTTATTGAGACACAAAAAGAAGTATAAAACTTCTTATATAGTAGTCCTACATTCCAGGTTTGTCTTTGAAAATTTATTAAATTTTTTCCAAGTTCAACAAAAGTGCAATTCCTAAATCACTAAATTAAAGAGTAAGATGAATTTCTATGCACAATTTCTGATGTTACCTACTTAGAGATCTAAGACAACTTACACATGTATACACTCTTTAAGTAGAAAAATCAAACTTTAAATGAAAAATTCTTATCACCATTTGGCACTATATTTCCTATTTGTATTATTATTTAAGCTACAATTTCAATTATCCTTTCTATTCCTCCCTTCTTGCCTGATTGGATTATATATATATATATGTGTATATATATATGTATACACATATGTATATATTCCATCATGTACAGATATACCAGAAATCTATGATGCTGCCAGTTTCAGTGGAAATCTGTTTTTGAAGAGATTTCTAACAACACTGAAAACGAAGCCTCCATAATGAGGCTTATTAACATTTTAGATTCTAATGTGAAACTAAACTTGGGGTCTTATTTCATATCCGCAGTTCAATCCTGAAGGAAATGAAGGGATACAGTGAGTACTCACATCAGTGAGTGGTTATGGGGTGGGCCATGAGGGAACAGAGTTCAACACATACGATGGATCAGTCATAAATATGAGTGCAAAATTGCTATTTTCCTCCATTTTACCACAGAGTATATGTCCTTATTCCACTAAAATAAAAGACAAAAATTCATATCACCAGCAAAACAGCTAATCAGTCTGCAGTTCTTGACTCTGATGAAGTACATTTTCTAACATGATGATCCTGAGCCTCTTTAAGAAACCCAGAACAAAGGCAGAGAATGTCCTGCTGCACTGCAGATGACCAAAGTATAGGGAATATACACATGGATCTGATTACATTACATGTACTTGGGTGATATAATACTCTTTGACCAGAATCTGATTTAACCAACACAAATATATTCTTAAGAAGCATAAAGTGTCCGGGCGGTGGTGGCACATGCCTTTAATCCAAGCACTTGGGAGGCAGAGGCAGGTGAATTTTTGAGTTGGAGGCCAGCCTGGTCTACAGAGTGAGTTCCAGGACAGCCAAGGCTACACAGAGAAACCCTGTCTCAAAAACCAAAAACCAAAAACCAAAAAAAAAAAAAAAAAAAAGAGCATAAAGTGGAGACAACCAGCTGTTTCATTGCCTTACAAACACTGTGTATTATTGACACAGATAATCCTATGTACTATACCTCCTAGAACAGAAAAATCAGACATAAAAAGTAGATTAAGGGTTAAAGGGTTACCAGGGACTGAAGAAAGAGATCAAAGGGAAGAAAGATTTATTGTGTCATGAGAACAGGGTTTGTACTTGAGGTGATGGAAAGGCTGGGAATGCTGGTAGTAATTTTTACAGTGTTGTGAATATAATTAAAGACACTTAAAATAGTTAAAATGGTAAACTTAAGTTTATGTATCTCTATATCACAATAAAACATTTTAACCATGGGGAGGACTTATAATATTTCAAAATTAGTTAATAGAAATTATTATAAATTTGGAATTTATTTCCTCCATATAAAATTATTAACTAATTTTTTACTTTTGATCATAGATGGGATAAGATGTGTCCAGATCATAATGGAAGAAAAGCAGAGAAAACTCAAAATGAACTCCTTACTTTAACTGGCTCAGGCTGCATCACAGGTGCGGGCACAGCAATGGCGCTTGAAGCATAAACCTGGTGATACGCTGCTTGGACTCCATGCTCAGAATAAGGCTGTTTCAAAACGGGCAGAAGGAGATAGGAGGGGAGAGAAAAAAGAAGTGTTACTTTCACTTACTAAAATACTTATATGTTTTCTACCACATACAAAACCTCATTCACTGTGTTTAATCAAGTTATAGTCTGATTAAGAAACAGAATTACTCTAAATCATCACATGTCCTGTGAGTCACATGTATGATGCATGGGGAAAATGAACACTCAATTATACTTAAGAATGCTGGTGAGGATGGTAATGAAAAATTTCCAGCTGGGTAGGGGTGGCGCACCTGGGAGGCAGAGGCAAGTGGATTTCTGAGTTCGAGGCCAGCCTGGTCTACAGAGTGAGTTCCAGGACAGCTAGGGCTACACAGAGAAACCCTGTCTTGAAAAACCAAAAACCAAAAACCAAAAAAAAAAAAAATTATATATATATTTATATTTCCTAGAGGCACTGATGTTTGATTTAAAAGAACTGGGAACACAGTGAGGGACAGTGTGATTAAAGTGGAGGTAAGTAAGTGACCACTTCTTTTGGGAGACCCATGTAAGATATTTGGTAAGCTGGAAAGAACACTATATGCTAAAGGGGGAAAATTAGCCTGGAGAGCAATAAACAGAGGGCAGATAATTTAAAAGTATATTTAAATGATAATAAATGCTGGCAAGGGTGTAGAGAAAGAAATTGTTACATCTCATTATTCTGTTTGTGGTACTGTCACCATGGAAATCAGTATAAAGGTTTTTCAAAAAATTAAAATAAGAATTACTATAAGACCCAGCCATACCAATCCTGAACATATATCTAAGTGATTCTAAAACCTACACAGGAATACTTGCATACCTATGTTTATTGTTGGTCTATTCATAATAGGATGGAGATATAATCAGCCAAGTTATCCATCAACAGACAAACAGATAATGGAATAAGTTTATATTTAAAACAATAGATTTAAAACATATAAAATATTAAATTACTAAATTTAAACATTTTAATACCGTCTTCAAAACCTGATTTTACACACACACACACACACACACACACACACATGCACACACGTTTGTTTGTTTCCACTTACATACAGGATATCTCAATTTGTTCTTTTCCCATTTCAAATGCTCAATTGCTATATGTAGCTAGTGACTATTATCTAGGATACTGCAGTACAAAACATCAAACATGATGTTGGTATTAGAGTTATGGATAGGATAACATCAGACTGAATATGTAAGATGAAAGACTGAAGAACCAAACATGAAATTATGGGGAACAATTTACAAAGGTCAGCTTACAAAGGTAAATAAAAGCTAGTAAAGGAATTCCAGAAGAGGGCAGTATTGTGTGTGCAAACACAGGTCTTAAACAGACATGAATATGTACATTGTTCCTGAAGGAGAAAAGTAAGAAAGTAAAGTATTCAGAAGTTAGGTTGTCATTAAGGTCCTTCTCAAAGGCAGCTGAGGCAGAAAGAAAATGAAACAGACTTCAGCAGGTGTGGAATGAAATCATCCTGAACATCACCAACACTGCATACAGCCTATGTTGTCAAGAGTCTTGGTTATGAAAGATAGAAGAGAATTAGGGGATCTGTGAAAGAATGTGTAAAAAGATCATAATTACTTCTCAAAGGTGCTACAGATATTACAGGACTTTGTATCAAACAGTTCTAATCTTTTAATGCTGCAATATGGTTTCATGACGCTTTCACTTTTATAAGGTCACTATGAGAACAAGACTGTGGAGGTTAAATAATTCCCTTAAGAATCACAGCCAAGTGGTGATGCTGTGAACCAATGGAGAGAAACTGACTTAAAATACAAGAGGGAAAAACAGATCATAGGATAAGCTGAGATCCCTGAGAGGAATAAAAGTGAAGATTTCCAGATCACAATAGGTAGAAACAACCTTGGACAAGACCAAGCTACCAAAGAAATATAAAAAATGTAAGGCTGGATTAGGACCTCTTTAAGTTTATGTTGGGAGTTGGAGGCTAAGTTGGTTTCTGTGAACTGGTTTCAATTTTTATAAAAGGGAAAGCAAAGATGTATTCTAAGAGTGAAATGGGGAGTCTGCAGTAATAAAAACATGGTAGAAGTTTGAAATGGTCATTGAGATACATGACTGAATGCATCCACATTCTTGTTTTCTTTTTTAGGAAACTTGAACATAACATTCACAACAAAAGCCCTGAAGGTTTTAATTGTGTGAAAAACCCACTTAACCTATAGGCCATCCCATTTTATTTATTAAATTATATATTAATAAGAGTATACAGTCTGCTGGAAACAGCACCAAAATAAAGTACGGGTGTCATTAAGTATAAGCTACATAGTCACAGCAATATTTTTTAGAAAAAAAATTTATTAGATTAAATAAGGAGTGACTACACCCTGGTGATGAGTACCTCATACCAGGAACTAAGAATACAGATTAAAGCCCAAAATAGATTTTGGTGAAAATCTAATGTAAAAACATTCTTACTTTACTCCCACCTCTACGCAAACCAGAAAGCAAGAAAATATCAAAAGACAAAGTTCTGAAATTTCATCATCAATTAAATTAGAACATATTTATGGGTTTCAAATCACAAATCATTTATAATGTGCATCTATGCTGTACAATTTGGACAAACATAAGGGAGGATTCCGAGGCTTTTACTCACCAAGAATAAAAGATCTACCCAAAGATTCTTAGAGGCTTGTAGGTTCAGGCAAGGTGAAAATAAAGATCTAATTTTATAATGCTTAACAATAAGGGAGGGGAATCTCAATATAATGTCTATATTACTTTTCCTGTCTACTATGTAGACTTCTAGCTGAATAACACTGCCAGAGGTGAAATAGGGTGAAGGTTAGAATAAGTACTGATTGTTACATCTCAATATGGAGAACCTAGGATACTGATTGTTACATCTCAATATGGAGAACCTAGGATAAGAACCTGAGATTGAACTAGGAACAAAAATGATCACCAGCAAGAATATGGACAAAAGAGAACCTTTTGATAATATGGAGTGGATGAAAATTAGGGTAGTTACTATACAAAAACACTATGTAGGTTTCTAAAAAAATACTATTATATGATGAGCAATCTGTGCTTCTGGATATACATACATACATATATAAACCATATATACATACATATGTACTCTACACACACATACACACATTCACTCACAGGCAAAGGAAATGAAGCAACTTGTTACAGATCTATCCGAACTCTTAAGCACATTTCAGCATTATTCACAATAAAAAAGGAGTGGGAAATGTAGCTTAGTGGTTGGGTACTTGCTCAACAGTATACAAGGCTTAGATTGATTTCCTAGTACTAGAAAAACCAAACCAAACCAAACCTGTATTATTATCTTACACAATAGTAATGACATAGAACCAACGTTAGGGTGAAGATAACAGGGTATGTAGGGTATGAATAACAGAATAACATAGTCTTTTAAAAGAAGGAAATTCTGTCATCTGTGACATTATAGATAAACCTGGAGGGCATTATACCACAAAATAAGCCAGGCACAGAAAGAGAAATGCTTTACAATGCTTTTATGTGGGATCTGAAAAATCAACCTCACAGAAGCAAAGATTAAGACAGTGGTTTTCATGAGTGGGGAGAAAGATGAGAAGATGCTGGTCAAATGGTAGAGTTACAGATAGGATAGATGTTTTCTGGAGAGTCACTCTGTACAGCATGGTGACTGTGGGTAATAAGAATGGGTTATAGAGTTGAAAATTGTTGAGAGATTGTAAATGCTTTCATTACAAAGAAAAAACTAAATAACCCAATGAAGAGATGAACTGCATTGACTGTGGTAATTAGGTTAGAATATATACAATTACAAAATATCATGTAGTTCATAAATATTTATAGTACAATTTTCTACTCGATTACATTTCACTGAATCTGGAAAATAGGAAACACAAAACTGTAAATGGAAGATGAGACAAAGAACGGAGAACATCTAGTAAAAGTATGAAGAGTAAAAACTAAGATCTAACTGTGGAAATTACTGTTCCAGGATAAAATTATGTTATAAGCTTTAGTACTAGGAAGAGAACAAAACTGCACTCAGCAAGATGCTGGTTTACAACATGCCGTCTCATCTGCATGGCTCTTGCACATGGGTAACGCTATTAGTGACACACCGAGGATATAACTTAAAGACACTGAAGATAGTATTTGTCATTTATAGTTAATAATTTGTATTATTATAGGAAGATTTTTAAATTTTACATTGGTTTAAAGAGTATATGCTTTTAACTGATAGAATTATTAGCAACAGTACAGACTGATAAGAAAACAAGAAGGTGCAAATATGTGATACATTAAAACTCTGAAAGAAACTTGGAAGGTGATTCAGAAGTAGTTACTGAAAAGTTCTAGGACAGATCAACACTTTTAGAATAAAAATGGTAGATACGAATAAATCAGAGAAAACAGCAGTTTAAATGATTAACTTCAACGAATTAAAAAAAGGACTAAATATTAATACAAGGTAGTTTTAAACCAATCACTTTACTACAAAGCAGGGAATGCAGCTCAGTTGCAGTGTGTTTTTTCTAGAATCTACAGGGCCCTGGGTTCAACTCCTGACACTGAACAAAGAAAAAATAATGAAAAAGATAAACACGTACCTCTGGAACTGAAGCTTCCATCAGAGACAGTGGAGGAGGAACACAGCCACCATCTTGTGCAATTTCTACTGGTTGATAAATAACCTCAGAAGGTTGCAGATATAGGAATGGAGCAGAAGAAGCAGGGGACTAAAACACAAAATGATCATTGTTATTCAAATATGCCACAATGATTTACCCTAAAATGAAAAATATTATTTGTTGCATATTTTCCTAAAATTATTTTTCAGGGATAGCATAGAATTGTCTTAGAGACAGATCAGAAAATTTGAGTTGTCATACATTTTAGTTGTATGGATATTATTAAGGATATAATTATTATTATAGATATTAATGGTAAGTAGTGAATGTTCATAGTACTTCAGAACCTCATACATAGAGACAATAGTTGTAGATATATGAATATCATGATTACAAACTGTAGTAATAAGTCCTATCATATTTAAATTGGTGGCAAGTATCTACTTTCAACCTTGTGACTTCACTTAGGTGTAAGAAAATGCCACTAAATATTTTTTGGTGGAATACTATTTCTTAGGAAAATTTTGGAAAACATTAATTTCAGATTTTATAGTATTTTGGATTTTAGATTAGGAGTGTTCAACCAGTAATAGCTATGTAAATATTCCCAAATTCTAAAATATCAAAACACCTTTTAATATTTAAATTGAATAACCTAATCTTATCAAATTATAATTATTAAAATTTATAAAAATTTAAATGATATACAACATAGAGGATATAATTATACATAATAAAATATAATTATAAATATTAAATTATAATAAAATTTAATAATTTAATATTAAAACTCAAGCATTTCATATACTTAAATGGTTCTTGCTTAGGAGCATGAGATATGCTAAGAAAAGCCTGAAGTTATGCTAAAAAATGCCAACATTTCCAATAATAACAAAAACACAATTTTTTCATGTTTATGTAGCACTCCTTTATAAAATGTTTTCCACAAACATAATCTCATTTCATCTTTTCAAAAATCATGGAAGAAAACTTAGAAGGTTCTACCATCACTGCCTCCATCTTACAAATGAGGAGATGCAAATGTAGTAGTTAAGAGAATCATAAATAATAAAGGAGGAAGGCTGCAAACCTGCTATCCTGACTTTAGTTCTCAGGGTTCTTAATACAAATACAGTGAAAACAAAGACTGAAAATCAGATACTGGAGGCTGATATTTACCTGGGGAACCCCCCACTGCCACTGCCCTGGTAAACACTGTGCTGGGGCCTAAAATGAAAAACAACACCAATACTCACATAAGTTACAAACAAAGTTAAAAAGAACATTTCAAAACAAAAGAATGAAGTTGAACTTTCAAGGCACACACAAAAGTCAACTCAGAATGGCTTGGGTCCCTAAACACCAAAGCTAAAGTAGTACAATTCTTACAAGAATTAGACTATGAAGGTAGAAATCTCTGTGGCTTTGGGTTAGGCAATGCTTTAAAAGTTATGCTTTACAAATAAAATTAATGAAGGAAAAAAAAACTAACAAAAATTGAAAAATAGGACCTCAGGGGTTGGTAAGATGGCTCAGTGGGGAAGAACACTGACTGCTCTTTAGAAGGTCCTGAGTTCAAATCCCAGCAACCATATGGTGGTTCACAACCACCCATAATGAGATCTGACACCCTCTGATGCCCCTCTTCTGGTGCGTCTGAAGACAGCTAGACTGTCCTTATTTATAATAATAAACATTTGGGGGGAGTGATCAGGGACTGAGTGAGCTTGGGGTCTACCTGAGCGAGAGAGCGAGGCCAACTGGAGGGAGTGGGAGCAGGGCAGGGCCAACCATAGCCAGCAGAGGTCCTAAATTCAATTCCCAAGAACCAGATGAAGGCTCAACTACCTGTACAGCTACAGTGTGTACTCATATACATAAAATAAGTCAATCTTAAAAAAAAAAAAACACCTCTCAAGTCCTTTTTGTTTTTTTAAAAAAAAAGGACCTCATCAAAACTCCTTAAAACTTGAAAGCTATATATAAAGAATACCATCAAGGAAGTGAAATTTAACTCACAAAATGTGAAAAAATATCTACAAATTATATACTTGATATGGAAATTTTATCAAGAATATATGAAAACATTTTTTTATGTGCAATACTGGTGATTCAACACAGGGCTTTGCAAATACTTTGCAAGCATGAGAGCCACACTCTAAGCCCCAAAAGAATATAAAAATCTGCCCTTTTTTTTTTTCTTTTTAGGATATAGAAATCTGAAATCCCTTTCTGCTTTCCAGCTTATCATAAAGAGGTATTGGAAGAGATACACAATGAAATGGGATTTTCTTTTTACTCAGATGCGGTCAATTAGTCTTGCATTTGAAGGAGTGTACAAGTCGGGAAAGGGAGGTTGTTTTACCATAGACTAGCTACAGTATAGACTTCTATACTTTTGACAATAATTTAAAAAAATTATCTGTTCAGCCGGGCAGTGGTGGCGCATGCCTTTGATCCCAGCACTTGGGAGGCAGAAGCAGACAGATTTCTGAGTTCCAGGCCAGTCTGGTCTACAGAGTGAGTTCCAGGACACCCAGGGATATACACAGAGAAACCTTGTCTTGAAAAACCAAAAAAAAAAAAAAAAAAAAAATCTGTTTGAGAAAGATGGTACTGAGTGAGTGTCCTTTGTCTTAATTCTATGAAGATAGGAGAATTTTCCTCCTACAGTATTTTAAAGTGTGATTTATTTGTGTTATTACATTATGATACTTCTAAAGTACTTTATCATATCACCCATACTGTCTATCCCAATCAATTCTTTTTCCTTGATCAACATACTTAGAATTTTTAAGCATATGAGATATACTTTTTCTTTTATTAACTTTTGTGGGTCTGGATTGTTTCATTAACATGATGATCTTTTGTTCCATCCAGTTTCCTGCAAATGACATAATTTCATTCTTCTTTATGGTGGAATAAAACTCCATTACGTATATATATGCTACATTTTCTTTATGTACTGATTGATTCTAGACGGATTCCATATAATAGTGTGTCATAGCTGAATCATAAGGTAGTTTTATTTTTAGAAGAAGTTCCATGCCAATTTCTATAGTGGCTACACTAATAGCATCCCATCCTCACCAGTAGCGAATAAGGGGTCCTTTCCTCTATCGTTTCCAGTATTGTTGTTTTTTGATAGTAGACCTTCTGACTTGGATGAAACTGAATCTCATTGTGCTTTTGATTTGTATTTTCCTGATAGCTAAGTCGGAACCTTCTGTTTCACGCATTTTTTTCTTTTTAATTAGATATTTTCTTTATTTACATGTCATACAATATCTCCTTTCCCAGTTTCCCCTCCAAAAACAAAAAAACAAAACAAAACCCAAAAAACAACAAGAACCCCTGTTCCCTTCCTCCTCCCCCCTTCCCCTGCTTGCCACCTCACCCTCTCCTGTTTACTAGCCCTGGCATTCCCCTATACTGGGGCATAGAACCTTCACAGGGCCAAGGGCCTCTCCTCCCATTGATGACTGACTTGGTTGTCCTCTACTATACATATGCTGCTGGACCCATTAGCCACACCATGTGTACTCTTTGGTTGGTGGTTTAGTCCCTGGGAGCTCTGAGGGTGCTAGTTATAGTTAGTTCATATTGTTGTTCGTCCTAAGGGGCTGCAAACTCTTCAGCTCCTTGGGTCTGTTCTCTAGCTCCTTCATTGGGGACCCTGTACTCAGTCCAATGGATGGCTGTGAGCCTCTACTTCTGTATTAGTCGGGCACTCGCAGAGCCTCTCAGGAGACAGCTATATCAGGCTGGAGTACCCTTCCTTTATTCTCTGCTCCATAGTTTGTCTCTGCAACTCCTTCCATGGGTATTTTGTTTCCCCCTTTTAAGAAGGAATGAAGTATCCACATTTTGCTCTTTCTTCTTCTTGAGTTTCTTGTGGTTTGTGGATTGTACTTTGTGTATTCCGATCTTCTGGGCTAATATCCACTTATCAGAGAGTACATATGATATGTATTCTTTTGTGACTGGGTTACTTCACTCAGGATGATATTCTCCAGATCCATCCATTTCCCTAAGAATTTCATTTTTTTTTAAACTTTTATTGCATTATGATGAGAAAAGTTACATGGTTTCAATTTATCTGAATTTGTTAACATTTAAAAACATATTTTAAGTAAATAGAATTAAATCACATTCTTATTTCCCTTTTGTACCCCAACTCCTCCCAGAGACCCCCCTTCAATACCTATAATATGTTTTTTGGTCATAATTCCTTAAAATTTATAAAATATTATAACAATAAGTTTTATAAGTTGCTTGATATAAAACAACAATCAATTTAACAGTTTTATGTAGATGCTTGTCTATAGCAATACACAAAATACATACGTTTTTCTCAAAATAAATTTTGAATAACTCCAAACATATTAACTGTATATTTCAAAATAATACATCACTACTAGTATTTTCTTAAATGAACATAAAGATATAAAGTCTTTTTGTTTGTTTGTTGTATTTTGTAGAGCTTAAAATCTTGGTTCTTACTGTGGTACAAGCCCAAAATAAGAACAATTTTTAAACATTGGATTTCATTGTAATAAGGCTGTCCTTCAATGACCCTCAAATCACCAAAGGATTTTATCTCCATCGTAGCTAAGCTGAGAGTTGACAGTTCTGCTGCGCCAAGGAATGAATTGTAGGCACGATTTTTGGATACAGACTTCCTGCTATGGTCAAAGCTATTTGACTTGAGTGAGTGACTTTATTCTCAGGCCACAGAGAACAGGTTACATTCATTTAAGAAATGATATGTGTATTAAGATGGTCTATCCATAAGTCATTCACCAACTGTTTCAATGAACAATGGTTCTGCTTGGAGGGTGGCACAGACATTAGGTGAGGGTAAGAATCTGGTTCACTAGCTGTAATAATTTGGAAAAGCATTCATCTCAGAGAAAGAGTAACTTATAAAATCCTCTTCTTAAAACTTGATACAAGAGCTACAAATGTCAAGCAAAGCATTCAGTCTCACTCTTTGTTGTTCTTTTTCCTACAAGCCACCTCCCAAGTTAATTGTCTATGTCTCCCTTGGGTATATAAATACTTTTGAAATATATAAGCTGTTCTGAAAACCATAGTATAGTATAAAAACATGAAATAATACTACTAATAGAGAGGCTGAGATAGGAGAAGCAAGATTTCAAGACCCTTATGTTGTACACAGCAAGACACAGTCACAAACAAGCTGAAAATGTATATAGATTGTACAGTATTGGATCTATTTCTCCAGTTACCAAACTAGAGAGACCATTGGATGACAATCAACAAGTTTCTAATTCCTCATATTTTTGGATTTCAATCGCTTAGGATTTGTTGATAATATTAATTTTCATATTAAGATATTAAGAAAAGGTAATTATCACTTCCTGTTGTTTTTGTTGTAAGAAGTGGAATTAGGTTTGTGTGGATTTGTTGAAAGATTACTTTCTTGCTTCTTCTAGGGTGCAGTTTTGCTCCTTATGTTGATGTTTTCCATCTATTATCTTTTGTAGGGCTGGATTTGTGGAAAGATATTGTGTAAATTTTGTTTTGTCATGGAATATCTTATTTCCTCCATCTATGGTGATTGAGGGTTTTGCTGGGTATAGTAGCCTGGGCTGCTATTTGTGTTCTTGTAGGGTCTGTATGACATCTGCCTAGGATCTTCTAGCTTTCATAGTCTCTGGTGAGAAGTCTGGTGTAATTCTGATAGGCTTGCCTTTATATGTTACTTGCCTTTTTTCCCTTACTGCTTTTAAAATTCTTTTTTTAGTGCATTTGGTGTTTTGACTATTATGTGGTGGGAGGAATTTCTTTTCTGGTTCAGTCTACTTGGAGTTCTGTAGGCTTCTTGTATGTTCATGGGCATCTCTTTCTTTAGGTTAGGGAAGTTTTCTTCTAGAATTTTGTTGAAGATATTTACTGGCCCATTACCTTGGGAGTCTTCACTCTCTTCTATACCTATTATCCTTGAATATATATTTATGTATATAATAATATATTATTTAATTATTTATTATTTATGTGTATAATATATTTATATTTATATTTATGTTTGGTCTTCTCATGGGGTCCTGGATTTCCTGGATGTTTCAGGTTAGGAGCTTTTTGCTTTTTGCATTTTCTTTGACTATTGTGTCAATGTTTTCTATGGTGTCTTCTGCCCCGAGATTCTCTCTCTTCTATCTCTTGTATTCTGTTGGTGATGCTTGCATCTATGACTCCTGATTTCTTTCCTACATTTTGTATCTCCAGGGTTGTCTCTCTTCCTGATTTCTTTATTGTTTCTCTTTTCATTTTTAGATTCTGGATGTTTTTGTTCATTTCCTTCACCTGTTTGATTGTGTTTTCCTGTAGTTCTTTAAGGGATTTTTGTGTTCCCTCTTTAAGAGCTTTTCGCTGCTTACCTGTGTTCTCCTGTATTTCTTTGAGGGTGCTAT